>JBCAUA010105177.1:0-10157 GCA_038406235.1 Peronia verruculata
CCATGCGCAGTGCAAGTAAACAAATCAGCGTGTGAGCGAAAATCCTCGGTCATGTGATTTTTCTCGAAATACCTCATGAGTATGACTTCCAAAGGATGATTTTGTTTCGCAACAGAATTTGGCCTGGGGAACATGGGGTCCTATCACCCAGTCAGCCAAAGCCGTATTTAAATGGACCAACGGAGACATTGCATTGCTAGCCCTGTGGGGCAACTTGTCATATATAGTCTTTGCACTTCCAATCTCTGTCTTGTTACAGAAAAAAGGTAGGCATATACATGGATGGGCGGATGGATGGATGGATGGATGGATGGATGGATGGATGGATGGGTGGATGGATGGATGGATGGATGGGTGGATGGATAGATGGATGGATGGATGGATGGATGGGTGGATGGATAGATGGATGAATGGATGGATGGATGGATGGATGGATATGTAGAAGGATGAATAAGAGATCATATTTAAGAAAAACTAGACAGAAAGAACGATGGTCCAGTGGATGAGTAGACAAACGGGCATTAATTAAACTGTTCCGCGCTTTGCTAAAGCTCTTCCTACTAGCCAAAATATAAAAAATTAAATATTTGATAGCGTGCAATCTTTTGAAATTGTGTCATCCTTGAAACGCCACGAAATCTCAGGTACACGCAGTGGAGGCATCTTCAATTATGACAAACAATGCTTTCAGCTCTCACGGGTTGACACCTGGAAGGCCGAAAGCTTCTTTGGTGAATGGCGTGCCATAACTACTGCAAATTACGATTTCTGATCTTGGCACATGTTGAGTCCATTACACACCAGTGTTACTGGTGATAGATTTCCACAAGCTGACAGTAAAACTGGAGTTGTCAAGACGTATTAGTCCTAATACCCCAGTGATGGAAATACTCGACTGATCACGAAAAGAACAATTTTTTTGTCTTTATCACGTTCAACTACAACCGATGTTAACCCTAGAAACGTCACAGAAGAAAAAAACGCTCTGGAGTACCGATGATTCTAGAATGATAATTAATGATGTTCAAGATAAGATAAGATGTAACGTAAGATACGTTACAATGTGCTTTTGAGCCACCTGTGGAAGGCTGTCTCGGAACTAAGATAAGATATGATAAGGTGAGATAAGAACGATAGATAAGATAAAATGATGGTAAGATAGGATAAGAACAGTAAGGTAAGATATGTTGTAATGCACCTTCCAGACACCAGCCATCAGCTATCTTGGAGGTAAAATAAGATGTGATTAGGTGAGATAAGAACGACAGATAGGATAAAATAGGTTATATAAAATAAGATAGACTTCGTAAAGTCGTAGAATATTTTCATTTTTGACAGTACATGAAAATATACATTTAAGTATAACTCTCAGGCACATGGCCCGACGTCTAGCCTTCTCGGAAAAGGGCGAATGTATTTCGAATGTCCTGTATGTACGTTAAGAACATTAAAGTACCCTTGGCAGTTCAAAATCGATGAAAGAGTACGTTGCGTGCCGCTGTCCAGGCAAAATTTCCAACTTCCAAATTTCTAGCCACAAAAATTCTCACCAAAATCAGGCAGCTACTTAAAGTTGGGATAATCCTACTATCTCAGGATTGAAAGATATACGAAAAAAGAAATCGAAATAACCGCCTTCAGGAGGTTGAAAGACGTTTATAGACCGTAACGGACATAACGACTTGGACGTAAAAGGCAACTATTCTATTACATGTACTGTGTTACATGTTACTTTCTAAGTCATTCTTATGCAAAGAGCAGTGATGGATATCTTTGAAACAGATAGGCCCTTTGACATTCCTAGGGTTAAACCCGTGGATTATTTTGTGTCGATTCGATCGAATTTTATTACAGATTGATTGATTCTGTTGCATGCACTCTCTGTCATTTTCCTGGTGTTTCCTTCTTTTTGTCTTGCTCTCTCTCTCTCTCTGTCTCTCTCTCCCTCTCTCTCTCTGTCTCTCTCTCTCTGTCTCTCTCTCTCTCTCTGTCTCTCTCTCTCTGTCTCTCGCTGTCTCTCTCTCTCTGTCTCTCTCTCTTTCCCTCTCTCTCTCTGTCTCTCTCTGTGTCTCTCTCTCTTTCTCTCTCTCTTTTATTTGTTCCTTTTCTTTCTTTCTTCCTTTTTTTTTTCATTACAAAGCTATTGTATGTGTTTATGTCAGGCATGGTAGATTGCAAAGCTTGGCTTTGAATGGAGGCTTCATTACGTGATTTATAAGCTGCTTGAGTAAAATTAATAGGGCTTGGGGATCAGTGTGTCATAAAAACAGAATAGCCCCGATCCCGCCGTAGCGTATTGTCGCTTTTATGTCAAGGGAGTAGAGCGTGTAGTGCCATGGCTATGGGTCTCTAGAGATAGATGGACAGATTGAGAGACAGATAGAGAGAGAGAGAGAAATGGTTAAAAAGACGGACAGATGCGGGCTGACATAAAAGATGAGCAGGGAAATAGATAAGAATAAATAGATAGATAGTAGGAGAGAGGGAAGCAGGAGACAGGGAAAGTGATAGTTTAGTGGATGGATGGATGGATGGATGGATGGATGGATGGAGGATCGAGATGGATGGATGGATAGATGAATGGACAGATGGATGGATGGATGGCTAGATGAATGGATGGATGGATGAATGGATGGATGGATGATGGATGGATGGATGGATTGGTGTATGTATGTATGTATGTATGTATATGTATGGATAGATGGATGGATGGATGGATGGATTATGGATGGATGAATGACTGGATGCTTGGATGGAGAGATGAATGGACGAATAGATGGTCGGCTGTCTGGCTGGCTGGATAGCTGGATGTGTGAAAGGACAGTGAAAGATGAAAAAGAAAAAAATTAGACAATACATGAAATCTCAAATGTCACCGCGCCTTTGTCTCCGTGATAGTTCAACCCCATTGCTAGTTCAGTGACATTGAACTCTCTGTCCGTCCACGTGCCGCATTAACCCTCTCACTTTCTCTTCCGCCCGCCTCCATAGCCGGCTTCCTGTTCAGCCAAGCTATTCCTATTGTCAAAATAAAAACGATTTGATCGATTTCTTTCTCAACTTCGATCACCCACCCCAGGCCATATCCGTGTCTCTGTAGTCCAAATGCCATGTACTGCCGGTGATTCCTTTTAACCCTTTCGCGGGTAAAACAAAAATGATATGCTCTCATTTCACGCATCCATTTTCCATGTATCTTTGTTGTATTCATAATTATATCCATTGACATTTCACAGCTATGACTTGTATACAGTTATTTTCATCATTCATTTCGATTTTTAAAGTTACAACTGATCTCTAGCAGCTATTCGAAGTCAGATATCCTTATTGGTACAGAGAGAGAGAGAGAGAGACAGACAGACAGACAGACAGACGGACAGACAGACGGACGGACAGACAGACAGACAGAGAAACTTTTTTTTTCAAATCTTGTTATGGGAATCGATTTTGATTATAAAAGCAGTATAATCATACACGTTTTATCAAAATGTCATTATTGGTATATCAAGTAGCAGTTAGGTATTTAGTTTTGCCATAATTCGAGATTGAATTTTGTCTTTCGGCAGCGTCATACTTATGGCTTCGTTATATGAGAATGCTTATCGTAGAGTTTGAACCTCAGATTCTCTTTGAATTTTACGATCTGTGAACATCTTCATTTTAGGCTGCCTTTGACTCGGACTCTGCTATGTAGCAATTTTGGATGATTTCCATATGCAGCAATTTTGGATGATTTCCATATGTAGCAATTTTGGATGATTTCCATATGTAGCAATTTTGCATGGTTTCATGGCGTCTCTATCACAGAGATTAGTCGCCTACAATTATCTATGTCATCTCAATGATTTGGAGTTTATGTGAAATTTTGATGTCCAATGGCTGTACGATCACTTATTCCTTAAAGCGTCATCAGAAAATGCTGATGTCTCACAGGTGACAGAATATATTCACATTAAACAAATCCCAAGGTATGCCTGAATGTTATATAATACGAGTTTCGTATAATTAACCTGGTCCTGTTTTTAAGGGAAATCCAGTATACAGTATGATGCCGGGCTCTTGTACGACTCAAAAATAAAGACCATTCTACCCTAGTTTTGTTATTCAAAGGGTTAAATTTTGTTCCAAAGGTAGGTTACCGAAGACGTTTCATCAGAGGATTTGTTCTTTAGGGGCTTTAGGACCCACAGTACTGTCGTCGATACAGGTGATCGATACTGGTGACCAAATGCGTCAAGCCAGCCTACCCACTACCTGAGCAGGTGATTCCTACCCCTGCATGTCCTCTGATCACTTCAGCTCACGCCGGCGCGAGGGCCACACGTCCAGTAGTATAAAATGAAAGGGTGCCGTGAGTTTTTCTATACATGAACCGCTAATGCGTGACGTAACGGGACGTTAGAAATAATACGCTGTTATGAGGTACGCAGTCCGCACAAGGCTTGCATTACTTATTGCTAATACTGATCATGATGCAGAGATCACTTTGTGTTTTTGGAGAAAGATGTTTATACATAATTTTGAAAGTTAATATAATAATATATTTCAAAAGTTAGCAAATATACATCATTATTTTTAATTAATTATTTTTATATTTTTTTAATATTTTTATTTTTATCGTTGTTTTAATGAGGTATTAAAATTACAAGAGGGAAACAAAATATGATATTTAAAAAATTAAAATTATTGTTAATTGTGTTACATAATTGTCACATTGAAACAGGCGGACGTTTTCATTCATCGTCGTGCGAATGAAATTTAGAGACGCTCTGAGGGTTTTTAAAATTTGTTATAGACCGAAAGATGTTATTGGCTCTTGATGTAAAGGAAAATTGGTAAAAATTAACTGTCCAAAATGTCATGTGAAAAAAAAAATAAATAAATAAATAATTCATCTGACAAATTGCTTTAAAAAAATAAAAGTAAAAAAGAAATCTTCCTAGGAAAACTTTAAAAAAAAATGAAACAGCCAATCATCCGGACAGAATAATTATGGATAGAGGCAAATTAATTTTGGAAGAAAAAAAAGTCATCAAAACGTATATTCCCTGTAATGTATATATAAATACGTTTCGCTGGGATTGCTAGAAATTGTGGATCAGATATTGGCAAGAGAACCAGTTGATTGGCCTTTTTTTTTTTTTTTTCGATTTGATTAGAAAATGCCAATCGAATTTCAGCGTATTTATGAAGATATCGGCAGAAAAAGGAAAATGACGCATAACCTCCAAATAATTAAGTCTTCTACGCATGACAAGCCCATGACAGACAGACAGGGCCCCGCATCTAAGAAATGTTCATATCTCTGGATCTAGGAGAAAGTTCATAATCTTGGCGTAATATAAGAAAACGCTCATATTTCGGCGTAATGTAAGAAAACGCTCATATCCTCGCATATATTTATAAGAAAACGGTCATCTTTCTGGACAGGAAAACAGGGACACACTTTTGGGTTATATATTTTATCAAATTATTCTGTCCTAGAGAATTCAAGTTTGAGATAATAGAAAATTATCGCGAAAGTAATTTCTAGAGCGATCTAGAATTTGGAGAATTAGGAAACACTAAAAATCTGTGGGACAGAAAGTCTGCATATCATATCAGCCGTTGATTTGGCCAGAAGTCTTTGTTGATACTATTTCTATATATCTGAAACATCATGTCTAATTCAGTCAACTATCTTAAGACAGAGACAAAGACCCTTTAGAATTTACTTGAATTCACCACACATCTGGAACAAGGATTGTGTTCAAACCCTAACATTATCAGGAGATTCCATCCAGTGCAACACAAGACAAGATGAACCTTTTTTTTTTTTTTTTGTTACATATCTGCATTCCTGGAAGACTTTTTTTTTTCCTCACAGATAACTGGCCAGTAAGAAGGGAGGTTGTTTCGTATTTCGAAACCTCATACATGGAGAGGTGTAATATTGATGTGAAATGGTGATGTCACATCAAACATTTTGTCTAATTTGAGTGAACATTCGTATTCCTGCTTTAGACAATATCGTGAGACACACTTGTAAAAGGAGCTCACTGTTATTACCTACGTATTTTGGCGTGGCAGTTGGATGTAACAATGGTTATATGTGATCCAGCTCAGGTAATGTGGCACCTTGTTCTTTCATGCAACCCTCGCCATACATGCTCATATATCTGACTACTATTTCAACACTTTTCTACACCTTCATTCATTCTGTTTTACCCACGAGCTAATTCATTATTTAATTTGAACAATGGCTTTTTTTTTTTTTCTTTAAATCATCTATCCTCTGTCAGCGACCGTCGATAAATCAGTTCATTTATCAAAAGCTCTGTGTAGGTATTGATGCGAATGATTAATAAAATGTTAATAAATAATTAGAAATATTTCAATAGAATATAACAATTTGTCTAGTCCGTTCAGTGTTCACTATGGTTTGTAATCTTCGTTCCTGTCCTGAAGGGCAGGTTGTTTGTTTGTGTTGAGATTTCACGGTGCATCAGCACGACTACGGTTATAATTGTGTCCAGTAAAGGGCGAATGCAAATGTCACGATTGACCTGATAGGAACTTTGCTGATTGCTTCAGTTGCCTCTGTACATTAACCAAATAACACAGTGTCCAGGAATATTCTTCCTTTTTAAACCAGAACTACACCGTATCAAGAATTGACTGAAGGCCATGCTCTTTACCTGTATTCATCTTTTTGAAATACTATGTCACCATTTAAATATATGTGAGATAGGTTGTATTGGGAACGCAATAAATTTAGCAACGGGTAAATCGTATATTTATCGTGCTGTATTTTTAGAATTCGACTTACCAAGATCTCCGTGTGACTTATATTTGTATTCTATTTATTGCACCTAATTTTGCCCATCTAAGTAGATTGATACGTTTTTCAGTAGAAAACCTTTAACAGATGGCTTCCATTCTTGTGATTTTTTTATTATTATTATTATTTTTTTTTTTGCGGAGACAGAGCTGGATACACCTAGTATGTGATGTCTCTTCAAATATCCAGGCAAGAAAATTCCATCCGCCACCGTGCATGGCCGATACAAATGACCTATACCTGTTGATTCAGAACGATTTCTTTTAAAAATTTAAGACTCTTTTACATCAAGATAAGCAGTTTCAACAGCACAATTGCTAGAGAGCCAGATAATGTTTAAATATTATTTATTATATGTGACCTACATAGTGACCATGTGCTTCTAGTAGTAAATTTCACCGAGGTACAATTAATTATTTTCATGTGATAAATAAGCCAAAATATTGTGGACATAATGTTATGGCATAATTTTAATACCTCAATCTGATGTTACGTTTGACCTTGGCCTAGTCCTGGCCGGAGCCGGAAGGTAATCACGATTCCTGTACACATTATGGGTCAGCCTATTGCTTACCGCTGACAGGCCAAACCGCGTGCTATTGGCACCTTCTATTACATCTGGCCTGCGAGCATGATCGGAAATAAATTGTGTGGCTATGCGCAATGGCAAAAGGAGAAACTAGGGGAGGTGTGAAAAGTGTGTGTGTGGCGGGAAGGGGGGGAGGGGTGCGCATAATATAAAAGAGAAAATGGAAAAAATAAAAAAGCAGAAACTGGAGCGATACATGGATTAAAGAGGATGCAAATATTATTTCGCCGAATTCAATGAAAGAAAATAAAACCGCGTTTGCTCTTTCCATCTCGCGTGCCGGGTGCGGCGTTCGTCTCTGTTTTGGACTCGGGCTAAGCAAACACCGGGCTTCTGGAAGCGCTCTGCGTGAGCAAGGCATGGACAACGCAAAGCCCATAATGGAATTTGAGCGACAAGTGGCGGGAATGCAAATCGGTGCCCGTCCTGTCCCGTCCCCCTCGGGCTCTGCTCATCCACTGTGCTTATCTCACTCACTCGAACATTGCTCCAGTGTGGACGTATACAAGAAACGGCCTGTTTTTAATCAGTGTCTTCTCCCCATATTTTTCTTTCTGCGTTTATTCTCCCCCTTCCCCTACCCCCCCCCCCACCCTGCCTATTTTGGTTCACTATGCATTTTTTATCTGCACCCACATGCTTTTTTTTTTTTTAATTTATTTATTTATGTGTGTGTGTGCGGATGAGATACGCCTTAGGCCACTTTGAAAGCAACAGCCTTCTCTGCTGAGTTCTAGAGGTTATGTTTTAGTATAATGCGTAGTATAAGTCCAGAAAAAAACGTAGATAATACGTAAAGAATACATGTTTTCTAGTGGTTTTTACAGTGTACAGGGACGTAATTTTTAAAATAACAGGTGGAAAAAAAAAAAACGGGCTTTGTGTGGGCGTTTAACGGGTCAGCCCATAATAGAACTAAGTCAAAGTTTAGCATAATCATGGGTTACATACATAGAGAATAAGCTTTTCTTTTAGATGTACCGACAGCATTTGAAAATAACAGGAAGAGAAAAAGACTTTTGTGCTGATGTTAGGCGGCAAGTCTAATAACTTTAATGACGTCCTATGATAAAGTTTAGCATGATTCTAGATGGTTTACATGGAGATTATATTATATTATGTTTGTTTTTTTTTTTTCAAGATAAACCGGCACTATAACAGGAAAACAGAAACACTTTTATGCCGGTGTTCAGCGGTACTTAATAGTCTTGGTACGATAACGTGTTCTTCTGAGGTTTACCATAACACTAGATGGTTTACGTAGATATTACAGGTTTGTTCCAGGTACTCCGACGGCATTTGGAGATAACAGGAAAATAGAAACACCTTTGTGACGGTGTTCAGTCGTAAAATAGCCTTGGTATGATAAAGTGTTGTAGTTGCGTTTAGTATGACCCTAGATAGTTGGTATGGGGAATACATGTTTATTCAAGATACACCAACACGGTTTTGCAAATAATACGAAAATATTACTAGCTGGCATCGATGTTAAGAAGCCATATTATTATGCTTAATACATTATGATAATTATACAATTAGCATAGACCTTGATGGGTGTATAGAGAAAAAATAAATGTTTCTTGCAAATGCTCAGAAACGCTCTTAAAAGTAACAGAAAAATGAAAGCGCGTTGATTGTTTAGCGGCTATATGCTTAGACCGAAACAAACCTGGCGAAGAAGTACGGACGCTGAAGTGGAGGCAGCTGGAATGACATGGGCCGAGCTGAAGAGGATCTCCCATCACCGCTTCCATTGGAGGAGTGCTGTTGCGGCCCTTTGTTCCCGAGTGGAATCTGAGGCTTAACTAACTAACTATGCTTAGTAAAACAACGTCAAATAGGCCTAATTAGCATGAACCTGGAATTATACACTTTTGTTGGAAGTACAAGAACGCATTAAAGAAAAAAACAAACAAACAAACAAACAATAACAGGAAGAGAAAACACCTATATGTCAGAGTGAAGCGATTTAATAGTGTTATGATAAAGTCATGATATCTTTACCATGAATTTAGAGTCAATCATATTATGAAATTCCAATTTTTCAAAGATGCAATCGAAGTAATTTTGAAAACAAGAGGAACATGTGCGTGTCGGCGGTTAGCGATGCTATCTTTGATATAATGAAATAATATGTTTAGCATGAACTCAAATAACTGCATTGAGTTTCTAGAGATTAAGAATAATGAAGAGTTAGCCAGCTGGAGTAATGTAACACTGGAATGAATGAGGCAGTTAAGCAGCGTGCGCTGCCGGCAAGATGGCAAAAAAGTAGGGAGGGTATTGTTGCCTATCTCAAAAATCTCTCATTTTAGCGATGTTCCCAAAACAGCTTCCTAACACCGACAAACGTCATTATAGCTCCACAAAACGGCTGGCTTTCCCAGTATGACATTCAACTGATGTAGCAGATAGTGCTGAACAGAACCCATGGTTTTTGTTCTCTTCCATAATGAACAAACTGCTGTTATCACCCATATTATTTATTTTGTTCAAGAGCGTGTTGAATTTTGTTAACGATGCTTTTCAGGCATAGAACAGAAGAGCTTTCAGAATCTGCAAACATAGGCCTCCTAATTCTTGGCATTTTCGTTCATATCTTTTATTGTCAACTTTGGAAACGCTAAATGTGGTGCACCATGAAAACACCGTTAAAAAATCAAGGCATTAATATCTATCTAGATCTATCTATCTATCTATCTATCTATCTATCTATCTATCTATCTATCTATCTATCTATCTATCTAT
>JBCAUA010105188.1:0-10156 GCA_038406235.1 Peronia verruculata
CATCTAGTACTATTATGTGGCTGATCTAAATCAAGATATTTTACTTTCAAAGACACAGCTACCCCCAGAATCTGGATCTGGATAAATGTATAGAATCTATATACTTAACACCAACATCTGCTTTATATCAAGGTTTAAATAAAGCTAAAGAAGAATGAGAACTGAACTGTATAGGAAGAGAACTTGTGTAGATATAATTTATCCCTTGGGTTCCACTGCAATGAAACCCAACATCATATCAAAATAGCCAGGGTGTGTAATGGATATACTGCACAAACACCAGTCAGCCATCCTGCATCAAACCTTTAATGTTTACTTCCTCCTCATTTTCCAGGGCAACAACTCTGAGATTTCAACACTCATTACAATTGAGTGATTATGTTCCTTTCACTAGAATGGTAGTTTTCTATTCTACTACATCTCCCTTTATCTGGGATTTACTGCAATCAATATATTATCTAAGAAATCATGCACAGATTAGAACAGCATTAATTAGGTATTCAGACTTGCTGAAACACCTAGAACAGTATCGGATGTAGACAGAACAGTTTCAGAGTTCATTGATGAGTTCTTCTTTGCTTGGGTAGCGAACATTCGTCATGCTGATAACTAAATGTTCTCGTCAGTCTAAAATAATGATTAATCTTTACTAAAACTTAATCATAACTTATTCACTGTCAGTTCGAATGTCTTTCATTGTGATGGAGTCATTCACTTCAATGTTAAAGACTTTTTGATGCTGGTAATGTCTTCCAGATGTTATAATGAGCATTTCAGATAGGACATTAGGAAAATTAAGACAGAAATTATCAGATCATATCGTGTCTTTCTGATATGTGTCAGCTGATGCAGGGATTTGTAATAGAGAAATAGAAGTTATAAATGAGCACTAGTATTGCTCTTACTAAGAATAAGTAAAGAAAGAATGAAACGAGGATTGATAGAGCAGCATTATTATAGTTCATATCAAATCCTAACAATGAAATGAGTAATCTTGCATGACACAGCCTGTGTCACGAACACAAACGTTGCAACCAAAAGGGTTAAAAAAAAATGAAACGACAAGGCATTAAAGAGCTGTTGCCTTGTTAGATCGTTGGGGGGTAATGACGTCTGCTTGATACCCGAGTAATGTACGAATACAATGTCTACTCATGTAGTCTGCAGGGTTGCCCCTTCCAGGTCTATAGACTAGTTTCAAATTGTACGCCTGTGTACGCATGACCCACCTTTCAATTCTTGCAGGCAGCTTTACCTTGGGACTTTCAAAGAGAGATACAAGTGGCTTGAGATCAGTGTATATGGTAACTGTTGGAGATCCAAACAAATTCACACACAGGTGCTCATCCCCATGTGACGGCCAATGCTTCACGTTCCGTCTGTGAGTATCTCTGTTCAGTGTCAGTGAGCGCTCAACTTGCAAACTGGACAACCTGTTCTGATCCATCTGCACTCTTTTGCATGAGAATGGCAGATATTCCAACTGGCCTTGCATCAACATATATGTGTTGTCTTTTGGGGATCAAAGTAAGACAAACTGACGGCTTCTTGGAGTTTGAGCTTCAGTGTTTACAGAGTAGCATCATGTTCATTTGTCCATTGGAACTTGACATTCTTCTGAGTGAGTTTGCAAAGTTTGGTATGAAACGTGCTCCAGAAAAGTTCAACATTCCCAGAAGGCTCCTCACTTCTGACACATTTGTTGGGGTAGGCATTTCAGCAATTTCCTTCAGCTTGCGGGGGGTTTGATTTCGTACCCTCAGCACAAAAGATGTGACCCAGAAATTCCACTGATGTTTTCTTGAATTCAAATTTGTCTTGATTAAGAATCAGGTTCTTTTCACAGAGTATTTCCAAGACATCCGTCAAGTTGGTTTCATGGCTTTGTTGATCCTTCCCAAATACAAGGATATCATCACTGACATTCACAACTCCGGTCAAGCCATTCAAGGATTGACGAATAGAGTCCTGAAACACTTCAACTGCACTATTCACACCAAAAGTCAATGTCTTGAAACGGTACAGACCTCTGTGTGTGGCAAATGTTGAGATGTAGTGTGATGCTTCATCAAGCTCAAGTTGGTTGTAACCCTGATTCAGATCATGTTTGCTGAAAAATTTCACACCAGACAAAAGTGTTGCAAGTTCATCCAGTGTAGGCATGTTGTGACGCTCTCTTTTGATTGCTTTGTTTGATGCTCTCATATCAACACATACCCTGATCTTGTTTCGGCTCTTGGGTTTCGGGACAATGACTAAAGGACTGACCCATGGCGCTGGGCCTGTAACTTTTTCAATGATACCGAGTTCCACTTCTTTGTCTGACATTCATCAAGTTGTTTGCGCATGTGGAATGGAATTCTCCCGTAACGTTGAGCAACTGGTTGCACAGACCCATCAATGTGCAAGTGTACTGAGTGATCGTTCAGTTTTCCAAGGCCAGTAAACACATCTTAGAACTGTTGCATAAGGTCACAGTCCATCTTGTTGATTGTTATCAGGAGCTGTAAGTCTTGGCTTGTTTTCCAGCTCAGGATAGGAATGTCTGTTGTGTCTACAACCAGAAGACTAGCATGCTGGTGGAGTATGACCATTGTAAGAAACGTCAACCTGAAACTTTCCTCTGACTTTCAAAGATGATTTTGACGAGAATGGGTCGACTTTGGTTTCACATTTCTCCAGCTGTGGTTTATGGTTCAGCCTGTCAAAGTGATGGGTTGGCAAAATGTTCGTACTTGCTCCAGAATCAGTCAGAACATCAATCTTTTGACCCTGAACATTGACTGTGCAGATGGGCGTATCTTTTCTCTTTGACAGTGATGTGAGTACATAGTTGTCTGTTGATTCAGATGAGTCAGGACCTGATTCATGATTGTTCTCATGCACTGCACTAATTTTCTTCCTTGACTTCATTGTTGCAGGGTTTTGTGGTTTCCCTGATTTGCAAACATACGAAAAGTGATTAGACTCTCCACAATGCGACATGTTTTGCCATTTGCAGGGCAATTCTTCTGTCCACCAGCCTGGGGCCAATCTTTCCCAGTTTCTGCATTTTTTGTTCTGGATTCTGAGGCTTTCTTCGATGTTTGTCCACTGGATGATCTGTTGAGTGATTTGGTTTCGGGTGACGATGTGTGGTGAGCTTATGGCAGGGTTTCCCTTCATGTTCAACCTGTCGTGCATGTTGTCTTGTTAGTTGTAACAGTTTTTGCAGTTGAAGATTTGGATTGCTAAGTCCATGTTCTCGTACTTTTGATGATTTACATCCCATGATCAGCTCTGATTTTATTTCTTCTTCTGCATTTGAGAAGTCACATGTTGAGGCCAACTTTGCAAACTCATTGTAAAAATCACCAATGTCATCTATTTGCTGTTTCAGTTAGCGAAAGACATACCTTTGTATTTCCTTATTCACTTTTGGGTAACAATGTCATTCAAGTCACTGCCGGCATAAGTCAACAGCAAGGCTTTCTGTCTTTTGTCACATGTGACATCATAAGCAAACAAACAAATTGTTCTTCCGTCTAGACACCCATTTTGTCCATCTAGCAGCTACACCTTTGGATCGAGTGTCAAATGGTTCATAGCTGGGCAGTTGTGCAAAAGCCATGATGCTTCTAGACTAGAATGGAGAGCCTTGATAGATCTTGTTTCGAAGATCAAACTAGCAATAAGGAAAAAATATCACCTGGACGGCAGTCTCAAGATCATGGAAACTTGTTGTGACATTGTTTTGTAAATGGATGAACATTTTCAAGCCTGATTTCAACTTGATTTCGTCGCCAGTGTAATGAATATACTGCACAAACACCAGTCAGCCATCCTGCATGAAACCTTTAATGTTTACTTCCTTCCTGATTTCCAGGGGGGCAACTCTGAGATTTCAACACTCATCATTACAATTGAGTGATTATGTCCCTTTGACTAGAATGGTAGTTTTCTATTCTACCACAATGGCTAGGGAAGAAACTGATGATAGCCAAAAAGTCTATAATCCTAGAAAAGTAGTAAGTTCTGCAACAATGTTATTAAATATAATTGTCTTGCCCCCAGGGCAAATGAGTCAGAAGTCGCACCTAGTGATTTCGAATCACCGCCGTTTTTGACAATTTTTTTACTGTTATCCAACTATGATACCAAAATATTTATTTTTCTAGGTTAAAATGGGTTCAGCTGTGTTCGTTTTGTGAAAACCAAAAGAATTTTAGTTTGGAAGCCGTTAAAAATGACTTAAAATGGCCGTAGATCATTCTCGCTCAGCATAACTTCAGACTCATTTACCCTGGCCACAAGACAACTGTTTGTGAACTTCGCCGGTGACTTCATCAAAGCATCTATTTAGAAATGAAGAATTCCTGGTTCTCATGGTAGAATAGCAGAATTTCTGCTATCCAAGGAGTTTCCACACCTAAATTAAATATCTTCACATTCAGCTTTCAGGTGATAAAACTTTGGTAGAATAACATCTGGCCAGTATGACTTCCTTTGCTCTAGGTATAGGTGCATCAGATCATTGCATACAGACGGTTCTCACCTGGTATATCTGTCTACATAGACAACGCTCACTTGGTATGTTCAGCTACACAGACAGTACTCACTTGATATGTCCAGCTATACAGACAGTGCTCACCTTGTAAGTCTGACTACACAGACAGTGCTCACCTTGTAAGTCTGACTACACAGACAGTGCTCACTTGGTATGTCTGACTGCACAGACAGTACTCACTTGGTATGTTTGACTATACAGACAGTACTCACTTGGTATGTCCCACCAGTATATTCCTGAGAGCTGGAGACTGCGGCAAGTTCAGGCTGACAGTGGACGTCAACATCTGCAGGTACCAGAGAGCTGAGGCATCCACCACTGTGATCCCTTGTTCCCTCACCAGTCTGTGGAGAAGATGGTCATAATGATGGTAGATGATGATGTAGACTAGATAATAAGGGTGAGACACTTGAAGTGGAATTGAGCATCGCTGGCTGGTCCAAATGGAGTAACCAGCTGTAACATTACACAAACGCTCATTGCTCTGGCTTGAGAATCGCATCATGTGCATAATCTTGGCAAGAGTACTGCGAAATTCAGTTTGTGATAGCGAACGTAATGGCCCAATCAAAAGCATAGATCTAGGCTACATTCTGGATGTCACACTCGCAATGAAACCAAAAAAGTTAATAGTTTTGTTAATTTGGTATTTTTCTTTGTTATTTTATTTAATTTATGAGAAACTCGGGAGCTAAAGCCCTTTTCCGGGTGCCCAGGATTTCGCTTCAAATCTGGGAAAAAAATGTTTTTTCCAAGAGAGTTGGCAACCCTGTAACAATCTTCCTCATTCTAGCCTAGCCCCTTATTCCTACTCCAAGATGATCCCTTCCAAAGAAGACAAATGCAAACAAAGAAAGCTGTCATCTACTCACTTAAATCCGATAGCTTTGATGCCATGAATCCTTGTATCACAACCGTCGCCTTGACAACGCTTGATGTTGATCTGTACATCTGGGGGAGCCACAGGCAATCATAATCATCTTACACCAATATCTAATTCTAATTACCAAGTCACACACAAAAACATTATTTGAAATTTGATACTGCAATTTCATTTTAGATCGATCAAGTTAAATTACAGAGTTTATTTTTCTTTAAATTTTTAAAATTTCTTAAGCAATTATAACAGCAATGTTAAAAATATGTTTGGCTCCAACGTAAAAAATAGTCATGCAACATGATTAGAATGTGAAACAGAAGCATGCTGAATGACCATGACGCAGTTACTGTTTGTAATCATATTATTACACTCCAGAATTCCATTATAATTTTATTTCTACCTGTAAAAGCAAAAATAACTTTAAACATGACACTTTGAGTACACAAAGGATTTCTAACATAGTAACACCGAGACTAAGCCATAGTTTGATATACAAATATACAAGCAAAATTTTAAGAGTGATAAAGTTTATACAAGAGAACGATGTTGTCATGCTACAGAAATTAAACACAGTTTAATATATAGACATAGAAGCCATGTTGCAGATATAATATGATTTAATTAAACCATGAGGCGAGCTCAGTTCTTTGTTGTCCTACCTCTATTTTGGGCGATTTGGAGATATATATGTCACATGAAAAAGGGATAGTAAATCTATCATATACTGTAGTCATTTCAGCTGATCACTTGCTCAAACAGGTACATTTTGAAAATCATTTTGTCCTATCTCCTATGTATATAAACACGTTGCTAAACACAACTCATCAATTTTCTCAAAATGTGAAAAATGGAGAAGTGAACTCATGATAGGTTGTGTGAAATAGTGCAACTTTGAATTCTAATCTAGAACAACACTTATGAAAAAACTTACATGGATAATGTACTTTCATATTTCTTAGTAACAAGACTCGTCCTGTGACATGGCTGTGAAAAAAGCAAAATGACATGAGACATGCAATTACTGAATCTCTACAATCTTCCAAAATTTAAATTCTAATCATTGACAAATAAAACTCCAGTGATTTCCTATAAATGAAATTGCTTCTCTGAAGCTTTCATTCATGCGTTCATACTAGTGAAAGGAGGAGTGGCTGTCACTGGGGTTCACGATTGTTACTGGTGAAAGAAATGCCTCACAGCCAGTCGAAATGAGACGTAAGTCGCTGGGCTAGACCCGATAAATCGGGCTCTGAATGTGATGAGGGTGGTCAGACATCGCTTTTTTTTTTTTTAATTGCAGAAATCGAAAGTGCATTCATTTCTGAACAAGATAGTATAGTCTTACCCTCCATTTATAAATATTTCTTCATCAAAATTAAAATTGGGTTTTTGTGAGATAGGCATGTAGATTATGCATTCGATCCTTCATTTAAACTTAATTTTCTCAGAATTTTGGTTATTGCTGGGGAGGGGGGCCACCCTTTGTTTTTTTAAACTGCAATATCTCTGGGTAGAAAAAATGAAGTTCAGAACTTTTTAAACCATCTGAAAGGGTAAGAAGTAAGCATTTACAGGATATCAAAAACCCCATATGATGGAAAATTGACGCATGTCTCATTTGGCTGGCTATAGACAACTTTCATAACAGTAGATATATGGAGGTCTGATCTTGTATTCTCTCGCATGAAGCCATTTTTCTAGAGACTACCCTTGTAACAGAAGCCTGATAGAATTTACTTAAACATTTTAAGGTGCTGTTTTCCATCATTTTTAACACAAAATAAAATGCCAGAAAATGGATGAAATGAATATTTGGTATCTCTTATCATCATCATTTCCATTCTTTTTAAAAAATTTTTTTCTATTTCAAAAGTGAATCTATACAGAATTTTAAGTATAAATCATTAACGACAATATTCTTATTTGCAAGCCTTTCTTCCAATATGAACGTGTACACAGAGGTTAATGGACTTACTTCTCTATCTTGACATCCTTGATTTCCCTGAGTTTGTTGGGCGACTGCCCGACTGAGATGGTGACAACCTCAGGCATGTAGCTCTGGTCAGTTGCCACCACACCAATGGACAGGTGCTTCAGTATGATATTATTCTTGATATGCAGCCTGAAACCATATGCATTTGGGGGAAGGGACGGGGACAATGGAATTCAATAAAAAAAATAGGTTATGTTCTATATGCGTCTTTCAACCTCCTGGTGGAGGTTATACTGATGGTTGTTAAAAACAAACCAAAAAAAAAAACCACAAAAAATCCTGCCTTAAAAACTCCTGTCTTCACTTTTGAAAGAAAAAAAAAAAAAAATCATGTTTTAAAAAATTCCGTCTTCACTTTAAAAAAAATAAAAATAAAAAATAACTAGTTATAATAATGATAATAATAATAAATCCTGAAGGCAATCTGATGATGATGACAATCATGATAATGGGTTAAAAAGACAGAAATGAGATAGTTCACTATTGGTTACATGACTGAGGACAATTGCTAATATATGATTTTGTTTAAATGGTGTGGATATCTTTGAAAGCTCATCATTGGTCAAGAGGTGTCTATCATGCGAACAGCATGTACACAAATCAGCATGTAAGCGAAACTCGCTTGATCATGTGGCTGATCTCAAAATATCTCATTAAACATTTAGCCCCTTTGTATCCTAGGGTCCTGAACAAAAAAATGTTATTTAAAAAAACATATAGCTCTACAATAATTTGACTGCGTGACACTGTTTGACATGCAAACATAAAGAGCAAATTATCTCATTATAGCATGAACTGTTATGAATTTAAAAAACATGCATACATAACAAGGTGTACTTGCAAATACCTGAACATATCAGATATTGAGGAAGGGACTAGGGGGTGGGTGGGTCACAGGGACAGGGCCTAAATAAGTTTACTATTTAATAGTTACTAGGGATTAATAGAATAGAAAAAGGGTGGGAATTCAAGCCAAGCTTGATCTAGATCTCAATCCCATCAGCTCTGGTACTGTACCTTATCCAGTGTGATCTTGCAGTTCCATCCGACTGCCAGAACAAGTTTGTGTTTCTCAATCTGAAATTGTCAGTATGTTCTGTCAGTGAAATGGTGCTTGACATGAATTATGGTTTTATTTGATAGTAAAAAAGTCAGTTTGGTGGAAAAATGACGTAACTCTCATTTTGACTTGCTGCAAGCCCTATTTATTTTGAAACAAACATTACTTTGAGGTGAGACAATGTGTATCTAGAACCCAAACCAGATTTCTTGCTGCTTTTTCATAACCAAGGTAGTTTATCATCAGAAACTGTCTTTCGACCAGGCCAAATGAGTCAGAAGTCATGCTGGGCAATGAAGATATACAGCCATTTCTGGTCATTTTTAACCACTTTCCAACTAAGATACTAGCTTTTCTTTTATTGTTTTCACAAAACAATAATTTAGCCCATTTTAATTTGAAAAAAAGTTATATTTTGGCATCATAGTCAGAAAATAGTAAAAAAATGGTCAAAAACAGCTGTGACTTACCTGGCACAACTTTCGACTCATTTGCCCTGGGCGCAAGACATATGAGATTATAGATACGACTCATGTGGATATCACTCTTGAAATTCACAACTTTCCACCTTTAGATACCCAAAAATCTCTACTGAGCGTACATGCTGGCCCAGCACTGCCAACAAATACAAAACATTTTCACAAACTAAATGGCATCTGTAGCAACACAAATGTTACAGAACAAAGTTGAATCAAACTTTATTCTGATCATCTAATTCTGATCTGATCATTGATTTATTACGATAATATTATCTTCAGGGATATCAATCAGTCTACATGAAAAAATAGGAAAGGTTCTTGTATCTTGATGATATATCACAGTATACTTTGACTGCTAAATAAAATGGATAGAAGAAATGCCTTGGAAAAACACAGCGATCAATCACAGCAGAGAAGGATTCAACTGAAGAACTATTTTTGCATAATCTATGAACGCCAAATTGCGTTAAACAACTGTGCTGAAACGATTTTGAGTTTTCATCCTTTGATAACACATCTCACGAGCAGCATTCTTTTATATGGATATTTCCTTCTTCCTTATTCACAGATAACTCAAATTTTGTTCATTTGTATCTTGTTTCATGTCAGCTAAAAATGTTGATCACAGATTTTCCCCATGCAAGAATACAGAAAATATCAACTGAAAAAGTATCTTTCATGATTTACATAATGAAGGGACAAAAACTCACAATCTTGTAATTGATACAGCTGTGTCTGACACTTATCAGTCCTGTAATCTTCAGTATGAAAAGTAGCAATTAGTATATTATCTATCTAGCATAAACTATGACTTACAGGTGAGCCTCTGTGGGATTGGACGACACCTCTATACAGGAGAAACAGTTGTAGATAGTTCTTTTCTCCATCTCACTTAGATCATTCTCCACCTCAAAGTCTTTCACTGCTGATTAAACAACAATGTAACTATTTGATGTGGCATAAAAACAAAATACACAATGCACTACAGGTCAGAAAGAAAGTGAAAATAATTATCTATTAAAAAAAAAAAAGCAAAAAAAGTAAAAGTAGCATCCCTTGACCCCCCAAGTGGGGAAATTGGCTTGGCCATTTCAGACCGTGTCTCCGCAGTGCAGTGCCATTGTACTTCCCCCGATATACATCAGGTATCCGTTTTACAGATGGGTGGGCTGAGGAAAATTGTGTGTTAAGTATCTTT
>JBCAUA010105210.1:0-23632 GCA_038406235.1 Peronia verruculata
TGTATGTATGTATGTATGTATGTATGTATGTATGTATGTATGTATGTAGGTATGTATGTATGTATGTATGTATGTATCTATGTATGTATCTATGTATCTATGTTTCCTGTCTGTCAGTCTATCTTTCTGTCTGTCTGTCTTTCTGTCTGTCTGTCTGTCTGTTTGTCTGTGACTGACTGAATGACTATCAGTCTGTCTACGTATCCACTATGTTTATTGATCACTTATCCATCTCTCAATCCGTTTTTTTTTTTTTTGTGCCTTTCTGTCTATTTGTAAAGACTAGAGCTACATTCTTTGTTCGGACATACTATTTCCCACAACTGTATTACCTACAGAGTAACTGCTTTTTTTTTATCACTATGATTATGATTATCAACAGTTATAAAAATTTAATTGGTCTATAAATGTATTTTTTAATTTTCTTTTGAAACAACATTTTAAAAAAACAAACTATCCTTTACAAAGAAACAAAACAAATGATTTAATTAACATTTCCTTTCGTGTACAGCAAAACCCTATTTACATTTTATATATTTTTATTATTGCCCTGACGAAGAGTAGAGCAGGCTCGAAAATTTGGCAGATTTGATCATCACAATCAAGTTTTTTTTTTTTTTTAATACATTTCTGTTATTTATTTTTCTTGAATTCTTTTGCTAGTTGCAGGTCTGACAGTTCTCTTGTATTTATATAAAATGATTATTATGATTATAATTATTATTGTAATGTTAAGGAATGGGAATATCTGTCACCTATTTACCTGTACATTCTTTTCCCAAAGGATATGCCATGATTCCGAAATGTATGTCATTTAATGCCATTTATTTTTCCAGCTGTGGACGGCCATCTACTATATGTTTATCCTCCTCTCCTGCCTGATGTTTATGTTTGTCTCTGTGGCTGAGTTCTGGGTCTTCAGACCTCAGTTTCAGTTCCTCCTGGACAAATATCAAGCAGGTGAGTAGCTTACTGAACTGTGGAAAAGGGCCCAATCTTGGTGTGCTTTTTGTGTACCCAATTTCTGTCTGAACTGAATCTGAAAAACGCCCGCAAGTTAAAAAACGTTTCTTTCTTTCTTTTCTTTTTTTCTTTCTTTTTCTTTCGTTTTTTCTTTCTTTCTTTCTTTCTTTCTTTCTTTCTTTTCTCCTTCTTTCTTTTTTTCCTGAATGACCGATTTGGTTTTTACTGATACAAACATCAAAGGATCTCACGACAGTGCTCGTCTCACATCAGTCATTCCAAGGTTTTTAACATAGAATGTGCGGACACGCATCAGCAGATCTCTCCGCAGGCGTACTTTTTTTTTTTTTTTTCAGCTTCGCTCAGAATATTATACGGCTGGCGATAGGAACGCACATTTTATGGGATCGTTGTGAATGTTTTACATGACCGAAGGCTTGAGTGAAATCGATCTGATCGCCCAAAATATTGGGTTATTTAATTGAAATGCGTTCAGAGTTACTCAGTCTTTCTTTTTGCTTTCTTTGTTGTTGTTTTTACAATGGTTTACTGTACTTTAAAGAGCTATGTTGTGTTAGGTCTTCACAGTCTGTTGTGTTAGACACTGTGAACAAAGAATTCAAGTGCTTGCCTTCCTGTGGCAACTCACAAGGTTCAACAGACAAAGTGATCATTTCCACTACATGATCTGAACATGCCCATTTGCTCCCCCCTCTCCCCCTCCCCCCTCCCCCGCCCAGTGCCAGGAGAGCGTTAATTTACTTCCGGTATCTCAAAATGATTCAACCAACCGTGAAGCTTGATCTGATTCAACCATTGATTCTTGACGCCTTTGGTGTTATGAAAGGAATGCTTAGACAAACCGTGGTATGTTCCTGCCTGCCTAGGTGGGACATAGCAGGTCAGCATGTTTTAGCAAACTGGGGATTACCAAGGAAAAGTACAATAATTCAGGTCATGGATCGGTTTCCTCCATAATGTAGTAAGATTAAAGAGTTGACACTATCGGCGACTTTATACATTTTGTTACATAAATCAAATCCACTGATAGAACATAATTCGATCAGAATGAAAAGGCACATTTAATCTGAAACTGTCTCTGCAGTACAAGGACAGACAAAATACATAACTTTGGAGAAAGCCATCAGACGCTGTGATTAATAACATTTTGAAATGATGCCGTTCGCATGCTATGCATTTTTGGTCAGAAGTCGCTCATGGCTGTACATAAAATCAGGGAATCCGGCTGCTGGGTGAAAAGATTTTATGTTGCGCTGCGTTTTGATCACGCCTTTCAACCACCTGCGGAGGGCTATCTCCCTTTTGTGTCAAAGTACCACGCAATTGTCAGTCTTTCATCAACTGCAAATGTCAATCTTTCATCAACTCATTTCGTGAGTAATTTCAAACAATTACTTATAAGTTAACGGTGTGGCACTGCGAGAAAAAAAAAAGTAAAATGGATAAAAACATGTTTGCCGGCAGATAGAAAAACTATTTCTCTGGGAAAAGTAGACTAATTTATTTATTTATTATTATTATTATCATTATTATTATTATTATTATTGCACCGTTTTCCCTCCTCGAATCTTAAGTTGTGGTTCTGAAGATGACTAAACTACCCCACCACTGGACTAGAAATTGTTTTTTTTTTTTTATCTCCTCCCCTTCCTGCAGGTGCCGTATGAAAACAGAGCTAGGCCTTTGATCTTATCGATTTCACGGGCCTTTTTTTTCATTTTGTGATCCTGAATTTTTAATCAAACAAACCATTTTTCATCAAGGCAAAAGTGCACAATGGTTACGCTTGCTCGATTTTTCCTTTATTGGTTTTGTTTGTTTGTTTGTTTGTTGTTCTCCTTTTCGTCGTTAATATTGTTGTTGTTGTCGCTGTTTTTGTTCCTGTTACAGTTGTTGAAAGACGCTTTTTAAACATTGAATACGCTGATCCCCGTTATCCTTTATAATTTAGTGAGTTTTATAACAAAACCTTCCTGGTAAGTTGCCAGTATTCTAATGGTCCAATCTCATTAGCTGTCTGGAAAACAAGATAACAGTTGCGATTTTTTGAGGTTACTTTGTTTTCATTTGAAGACCACATGGGGAAATGATGGTAGTCATAAATGCTAGTTTTATGTAAAACGAATTTTCGATTTGAAAGTGCATGTTGTTTAAGAAATATATCCTGCTATTTATCATTTATAGTATTAAAGTCTTTCGATAGAGGCAGATAGAAGACACGAAACTTCAGTAGGAGGGCTACTGGTCGGGCAGATAACCACGAAAACAGTATTTTGTAAGTACTGTCATTTTCCCCCCGTGGTCTTCATTTGTGATCCTGAACTGGAACGAACCAATAGTCTCCATAGAATAGCATAGACAGTGGTTACACTGATTGCCCTTATCCTAACCTTTCTTTTTAGATTTTTTTCCTCACAAAAAAAGAGATAATTTAATGGTTCAGTTTGATTGCCTTTCATTCTGCCCACAGACCACGACTGCAATCGATTTTACTTGCTTCGTCTTACTTTGTGATCCTCAACATTCACTGGAGCAAAGCAAATGTTTGCCCTAGGAAGATTAGACAATTCCTATCTTACTCTAATATTCCTTACTCCTTTTTTGTTGATTTTGTAAGCAAACATTTCGTTAAGAAAACACCAGCATTTTAATGTGCCAGTCTCAGCCTCAATAACATCTCTCCTCTCTGCTCAGAAAACAAAAACATGTTTGTGATCCATTTCACTTTTGTTTTGTTTCATTTAGGGTTCCTAAATATTGACTAAAGGTTGTTTTTGAGCAAACTTTTTTAAAAAGATTATAATAGTAAAAGCTTATGCCCACACAGCAGAAGATCTTGGCGCTTTGCAATCTATAGTTACTCGGACAGACCCAAGAGGGATTCTCATAGATGTTCTCAGCTATAAGGGAAACATATAAGGCGGCTGCTTGTTAGGTCTTCTATAACCCTCATTAATCTCTCAATTGCATTCTGTGCTCAAAGTCAAATGTCCTTTTCAATCCAAAAATCAAAGAAATTCAATGACGAAGTTAAACGAGAACATGCTTATGATCAATATCATCTGCTTTGTTTCATTTTTTTATCTTGAAAAGTCCAATAGATCTATGTAGGAACAAAAAATCAATATTTTCTGAAGGATAACCACTCAATAGTTTCTACTTCCTTTATAGTTTCCTGTTGTTGTTGTTGTTGTTGTTGTTGTTGTTGTTGCTGTTGTTGTTGTTTTGTGTTATTGCTGTGTTGTTGTTGTTTTTAAACCTGTTTTTAAAAAAATTGTTTGATTTTTTTTTAAAGCAGACATTTTCCATTATCCGGCATTTTAAAAACTCAGTCATATTATATTGTTTATTTATTAATAGTCATACAGCTGATATTTTGTATTTCCATTATGGATAAGTTGTCTTTCCTTAGTCCTTAAAGTGTCAGCAGAATATTTAATGAACTGCATGTACAGTGGTTTCTTCTTGTTCATACCCCAGAGAGGATATTTAGGCGTGAAGGCGATATAAGCCTGATACTTTTTTATTTTGCAGCTTCTTTGAAGAGAAACGCAAACACAAAATGTAATGAGCCAGAATTTTAGCCTGATCGGTCTTTTAGCACCTCTAGGGTTAAACATGAATCTATCCTCGATGTCCTCACACTATGTGATTTACATCGACTTCTTTAGGGTTAATGAAAAAAAGCATATGTTCTGATTACTAGATATTAGGTTTTTTATTCAAATGATGGCAATATTGGTCCCTGGACATGTCGGACGTTCATGCTTCCTGTTTTACAAACAAATGTCTGCCTTCTCTGTGCTGTCCCAGAAAACAGGACTCTATCGGTGATCTTCCTAGCAGCGACAGTGGAGAACGTCAGGCCACTGATTATCATCAACCATATAGTCCGGGTCTTCTTCACAGCCGAGCTGTGTGTGCGATTTCTTACCTGTCCCAGCAAAAGAATTTTTATCAGGTAAACTGTTTTGTGAACAGTGGCTTTTATCTTGGTTGTCCGAAAGATATGAATGACAAATGAGAGATTCGCATGCTTATCACACTAAAAAGACTTTCGTTGTTGTTGTGGTTTTTGTTGCATGTTTATTTGTTTACTTGTTTATTTTGTTATGCAGTTGGTACGGCTGATTTTGTGCTGTGTATTCCTGGTTATTGATTAAACAAAAGGAACAAAATATAAATATGCATTCGTCCAATGTTTAGCTGTATCGATGTAAGAAAAGAAAGAGAGACTCGCGTAAGGGGAGATCATTTTGATCAGGCTTATTACTCCCCTTTGCCTGACAAAAGAAGTCTTAGCAAGCAGTGTAAAGAGGGAAAAAATCCCTTTACTTCTTGTCAATCGAAACAATGACCGCCAAAAAAATTGATAAAATTATAACCGGAAGAAGAAAACATTCTCTTTACATCATAATTTTTCTGGAATTTTTCATGGAGTATCTTTCAAGCAAAGGGCGCAAACGTGATTTTTTGTTTCCCCTCTTTACACTTCTTGTTCAGTCCACTCTTTTGTCTGGTAAAGGGAAGTAATAGGACTGAGCACAACGCTCTCCCATTGACTAGATAGGTAGCCGGGGCCTTTGTCGAAAATACCGTAGCTTAATTAAATATAAATCAAACCAATACTGCCCTGCAACGTAAGGTGTATGAACAAGCGTGCGCAACTGGGTGTTGGTATTTTGGATGATTAAAGTGAATATTACTCAAAGAAAACTTGTTTTGAACGCATCACATTATCGAACGTACAATTCGGATCAAGCATCCTCGCGAGTTTATTATTCAACACTTCATATTCGATCAAGCACAGATTTGGAAATCCCCGGCGGAGTGTTTGTACCCCCTACTGAAAATAAACACCACGAAGTCCCACAACACTACTATTGAGTATGTAATACTTCTTCTCAAGTCATTAAATCACTACTCAATACTTATTATTTGGAGGCCATCTAGGTTCATTAGGCTCACAATGAAGAGTTTTAATGACACATTTCCTCCACACCGTAACAGGGCCAACCCGAAAAGTAAGTCAAATTTGTGAATAGTTTGGAGTGTTTGTACCCCTTGCTAAAAATAGACCCGGTATTTCCAACCTTCGCTTGTTCGGAACAAATCTATTTTTATCGAATTCTTAGAATAACGTCAAAGAGGATACGTTTTTTTTTTCTGGTTTATGTACATAGAGACAAATCCATATGCAACACAATGTGGTGTGCCAAATTTCAGATGGACCCATTCGTCTCTTTTCTCCTCTCAACTTTGCTTATTTTATTTCGTATTATCCCATCTCATCCATTTTTTTTTTTTTTTGTGGTCTTATGTCACTTTGGCTTCTTTTAAAACCATAAACTCATTTTATCTCTTCTCATCTTTTTGTTGCTGATTTCAACGTATCTCATCTTTTTGTCGTATCTTTGCTTATGTCAACTCATGGTGTCTCATCTTTCTGTCTTTTCTTTACTTATTTCAACTCATCTCAACTCATCTCATCTTTTTGTCTTATCTTTGCTTATATTCAACCCGTCTCATTTCATCTTTGTATCTTATCTTTGCTTATTTCAACCCATCTCATCTCATATTTTTGCCTCATCTTTGCTTATTTCAACAACTCATCCCATCGTTTCTGCCTTGTCTTGTCTTATCTTATCATATCTTTGCTCCACGCAGCTCATCCTATCTCATGTCATTTCGTCTTATCTGCTTGTCTCATCTGTCTTACCTTATCATATCATTGTTTCACACAGCTCATCCCATCTCATGTCATTTCGTCTTATCTTCTTGTCTTATCTGTCTTATCTTATCATATCTTTGCTCCACACAGCTCATCCTATCTCATGTTATTTCGTCTTATCTTCTTGTCTTATCTGTCTTATCTTATCTCTCTCTATCCTCTCTCACCTTTTTTAACTTACCTTATCATACCTTATCATCTTAGCCCAGCTCAGCTTAACACTTTCCCTGCCAAGACACTTCTAACGATTGTTCATTGTAAACTTCAAGTAGACAAACGGAGTCGGGGAAGAAAGATTCTAATAGTTTACCTCAAAAAGAAACATATACAAAGGTGTCTGAAACTTATGTATTTTCATCACTTGGCGCACGTTTACGAATTTCAGAAACATTTATTATTGCACCTGGAATGTGAAGTGTTAACCTACCGTAATGAGCCATTTTGACCGTCAGCCAAATTACTTCCCTTTGCCCAGTACAAGAGGTATAACACAAGCATTGTAAAGAAGGAAAATATCACTTTTTCGCTGGTTACGTGAAATGTAAGTCACGAAAAATTCTAAAAAATTCACTAATATCATGAAAATGTTTTTTTCTTATGCCGATAATTTTATCATAATTTTTTGCATCATATGTTTGAAATTACAAGAGAAAAAGTGATTTTTTTCCTTCTTTACAATGCTTGTCTTATACCTCTTGTACTTGGCAAAGGGAAGTAACCTATCTGGCTTTAAAAAAAAAAAAAAAGGCTCATTTCATTCTGGATACTCGCCTTGCATGTATACTTATCAGGGATGTCAATCTGTCTACATTAAAAAGTAGGAAAAGTTCCGGGGATATTCTTTAGCGACACGTAAAACTACAGAATGGTAAATAATACTGGATTAGGGGCTAACAGAGAAATTACTACCAGCCAAAAAGTTGGAAATCCTGCTAAAGTAGGAAATTTGACATCTCTGACTTATCTGAGCATCCACACTTTCGGATGACTCCCTCGCAGGTCACGAGTGTTTATAAGGCTGATATGATAATGCACATCTATCATCCTAGATGATACTATCAGGCTAAAATGAATGTGACACCAAAATGCAAGATAAGCCTATTCGTTCGTCACATTCCTTGAGTGACCTACAGGTCAAAGTGCAAATACGGTGCAAAAGCATTCGACAAGCGATTGAACTTTGCCCACTTCACTTGTATGCCCCCCCCCCCTTTTTTTTTTTTGCTTCCAATACCCCCCCCCCCCCAAATCCACTTAAGCCACCCTGGGATATCACTGTCAAAATGCACCTTAGTAACTTTTAACTCTTTTTCTCTCGGTACAAACAGCGGGAGTTATGGCACGCGTGATGTGACATTTAATATAATATGGCTTTGAAGAACAATTAAAGCGATAATTGGAGCCTTCTTTTGACCATGTACATTATTTCAGTTATTGAAAAGCTAACATATAATATGATCTATTAGTACAAAGTATGAGAGCCCCTTACTGGAACACGTCGGCGCTTCAATGGTTAAGCGTAACATTATTATGCCGGTATGTACAGTAGTCGCTACATGGCTAGCACTTCGGATCATGTCCCTGCCCGTTCTCAGTCCAACCATACCCCACCCCCAACGAGGCCAAATGTGCACGAGAGAGATTGTGATCTTCCCTTATCAGACAGGTCGTTGCACCAGGCATTCCAATTCCAGTTTATCCCCCCCCCCCCTCCCAACTTCTTTCCCTCCCCCGCATGCGTTGTGTACGCATGCACGCGGTGAATGAATGGACAGGGCGAGAGAAAAACGGATAGGGCGGTTTCGACGGGCGGTAACGAAGTATCGATTACAATCGCTATACCCAAATGGACACGACGGGAGAGATGGAAAATTAAAGGGCACCTTTTGAAGTGCCATATCTAAAACTTCATATCAACACAGTGAATGAATGGACACGACGGGAGAAATGGGCTGCGGTACCGAAATATCGATTACAATTTATCCCTGAAAAACGATGCACGGGAAGAATGGTGGAGACAAGCCGTACCACCATACACCATACAATGTATCTAACATTTGACACATGTGCACATTGTAAAACACAAACCCTGTCTTCTAGCATCAATTTTGCTCCATCTCAACATCTGTCTGAAGACTAAGGGCTTGATATTGTGACCGTCTTCAATACGTTCTATGAAAAAGGTTTGGTCATACCCAGACAATGAAATAGCACAAAATCGTTTAAATATATTTATTTATATTTACAGTAATAGATTTTTTCTTTCTTTCTTTTGTTTAATTTCGCCTGTAACAGTTACATCTCCGGGGGGGGCGGGGGGGGGTGTGCGACGCTGCACATAATAAAACTGTCTTCAGTTTGACTGAAAATGGCATCTGTTTAACTCTAAACGCAGCACCAAACAGGCCTGTAAAACACACTGAATCCACTGAGGATCAGCCGGCCTCGTTGCAGACTACGGGCAGTTCTAGCAGTTGAATGTGTGGTTTTAGATAGACAGATTGACTCTGTAACAGGAAAAAGACAGACAGAAAGACAAACTGATAGACAGATAAATAGATAGATAGACAGACAGATAGATAGATAGATAGATAGATAGATAGATAGATTGATAGATAGATAGATAGATAGATAGATAGATAGATAGATAGATAGATAGACAAACAGACAGACCGACCGGTCGACAGACAGATAAGATAGATAGCTAGATAGATAGCTAGATAGCTAGATAGATAGCGCCAGCCCGAGAACGACCTCTTCCGTTCTCAGTAGCTACTGGTACATGTAGAAGACAACAATATATAACAACTGTCGACAGACTATTCTCACTAAAGTTCGGAGTAACAGCTTGGATACTGGCTTGTTTACAAGACAGCTCGTTGAGAAGTCAATATAACAAAGGAGTGTCAGTCAATATAGATGGTAAAGCAGGAAAGATTCCTGGTTAATGGTAAACTAGACTGAATCTGGGACCATTTTTTCGTACTGAAGAAGGAAATATGACATACCTGATGATGATTTAAATATTATAATATGGTGCTAAATTTTTCGCAGATCAGGTATGGAAGGGACCAACTGCGTTTGCATTTCCTACACCCATGCACGTTTAGTTTGATAATAAGGTACTCATTTTTTATGGCTATGTAGGCTAAGAGACAACTGAACCCTTCCTCTCATTAGTTTACAGCTACAATAGACATTTTGTTATTCTTAGCCCCCCCCCCTCCCTACAATGCGCAAACATCCTCTTTTTCTCTCTCTCTCTCTCTCTCTCTCTCAAAGCACAATAGTATGTTACTTGCCTAGTTCGACTGCTGCAGGTCTATTACGTACAAGTCTTTACCGATTCATCGCTACACTATACACACACACACATTCTCTCTCTCTCTCTCTCTCTCTCTTTCTTTCAAAGCACAATGGCACGTTACTCTATTGATCTTACCTGCGACTGTGGTAGGTATATTACAATACAATTCTTACCAATCTATTGCTACACTAAACATCTCATTATAATATTATATATATTATTATACCCTATCCCCCCTGGCCAGCATAGCAATATACACACCCTTTCCCTTTCAAAGCCCCAGTGCTGTTCATATTGCCTGTTACCGCACTGTTATAATCATAGGTCTATTAACCCTAGTCACGGAAATCCGATAAAATGGGTAAGTAATAGGCTCGAATGGATGCCGTCATTGGCTACCTTTAAGAGCCTGTTGACATTTCAGATATGAGCCAACACGATAAAAGTTACTGTTGTGTAATATGCAAAGGACAGAATTAGCTGTGGTTCTGGCTTCGATTTCCCGAGACAACAATCGCGAGCTCAGTTCTTTGTTGCCCTATCTTGATTTTGGACGATTTGGGAGATACATGTACATATGTCAAGTGAAAAAGAAATAGTAAATCTACCATAATAATATACTGTAGTCATTTCATCTAACACTTGCCCAAACAGGTACATTTTAAAAATCATTTTGTCCCATCTCATATGTACAAAATCAGTTGCTAAACACATCAATTTTCTCAAAATGTGAAAAATGGAGATAGGGCAATAGAGAACGGGACTCACGCACTGTTCTACAACATTCAACCTGGCTGATTCATGATCAAGCTGATGCTTGCAATGCAATAACTGTGGATTGTGTCACAAGACAGATTCTAAATACCTTGGATAGATATTGTTTTTGCTGCACCGGCCCCCATCCTCACCCTCACATTCCCCTGTGGTGTTATTACACATGCGGATCATGTAGCCACTTTTTTTAGCCAACTTTCTCGTCCTCTGCCAGGTGCAAGATGTCCAATACAAAGATTGAAAGAACAAAAACAGCAACAACCCAAAAAAAAAAGTCTTTTCTCTCTCTCTCTCTTTTTTACATAGACATCGTGAGCAAAAGATAATTCTGAAAAATTCATCATGTAATGAAAATGCTTTTTTGTTCTCACAATGGTACCTCCTTTTTCTCCCCCCCCCCCCCCCCCCATATTTCTTGGTCTGTTTGTTTATTTGCTGTTGTCTTAAATGTTTCTCAAAACATCATATTCTCCTTTTGTGCTATGCCTTGATGAAAAGGGTGCCTTGATGAAAAGGGAAGTAATTTAACATACACTCTTTCAGCATCAATATAGGTACCTATATCATCTATCCCATGACTAAAGCGCCATTCCCACCATTGTCACTTTTCTCTTCGTCCCGCAGGCACCCCCCCCCCCCCAACCCAAAGGCTTTCAAAAACAAAACGATTCCATGGCAACGTAATTTAAAACAAGTGTTGGATTTTAAAAACATAGATCTAGATCTATACTAAGTCAGTCATAACTGAAGACTGCAAATATGAATTACAGAGTCAATGATATTTTTTTCCAGATTACGGTAAGTTCTATTTACGTATTTCAGCCATCTGCAGAAGGCTATTTCGATTTTCTCTGGGGGAAAAAAATAAAATAAAATAGAAATAAAAATTCAGTGTTTTGAAGCTGACGTCAACGTATCTTACTGATGCAACAGTTTGGAGCAGAGGGCTGATAGATCTATCTACGTCTTACGCAAACGGTTCACTTTCATATCCTTATTTCCTTATTTCTTGTTTACAGCGCTTTTTCATTACTGATGCCAACAGCTGGCAGGACTAACGTCGAAAAGAGAGGAGGAGGGAGAGTATGGGGGGGGGGGGGGGGAGACAGAGAGAGAGAAGAGAGATCTTAACAGCTAGATACAGTTATATCCCTTTTTTTTTTCCTGCTTCCTGAAATGTGGGTCAATTGCACCATTTCGTTGTCTATCTCAGAGTTACTGTCATGATTCAATCATTATTACTAGTGATTGTATCTTTCAAGTACGTGTCAGATGTACTGATATATACAATACAAACGGAGTATTACTGAATGATGATTGGAAAGTTATTGATGTTCAAAGACATGATGGATGGGTGGGTGGGTGGATGGATGGATGGATGTATCAGACAGGATAAATTCAAGAGAGATAGGACAAGACTGAAACGATGACAAAAAATAATCCATAAAATATCCTAGACCACACACAGTCTATTTGTACATGTTACTGTACATGATACAGGATATAGAATTCAATGACAAGAGCCAGCTGAATGACTGACAGGAATGTGTTTGTGAAATTCAACTGAAAACACCTGGGGGATTTGAATACAACCAACAGGGCACCTAATAGTATAGGTTATCCGAACTCCTGCTCTTCTACACAATTACATACGTGGATTCAACTAATAGGTACAGAGTTGCCTAATACATGTATGTCAATGAAAGGAAGACTTTTGAACAACATTTTCACAGTAATGACTTTCTGTAACCTTAACTGCATTAAGAAGCCATGGATTCAGCAAATATGCAGTTACTTCACAAATGAAGATGTTCACTGTGTGTGTAATTTTTGCAGAAAAGTATATAGGACTGGAGGGTCAGGGCGCAATATCGGGTGTTCGCGTTACCTATATGTCCGTATCATGTCAGACTGTACCAATCTGCACCAAAATTGACTTGTTTCAATAGCTATATGGTCAGACGAAATAAGCAGTTTTGGTGCAAACTGCTACAGCCTGACATGATATGGACATAGGTGACGCCAACACCCGACATGATGCACTGACCCTCCAGTCCTATATATACATGTATACTATTCATTGTCTGTCATTTTCTTCTCAAAATTGTTTCTTCATTCATATCCAGCAGCATTCATGATTCATTCTCTCAATTTTACTTTCTTCTTGCTAGCACAAGCAAATAGTTGTGTGGATTTTATATGGTAATTCTGGTGACTTTAGCTGCTGCTTACCATAAAATTAATCACTTCACTGTGTAAATGCCCGCCATTTAAAGAAAAAAAGGGTCAAGAGTTTTAGTTATATCGACCATTAAGATTTACATCATCTGAACCTTCACCAAATTGACTTGGGTCTCAATCTAGACATAGTCTGTAGTACTAGCACTAGCAGTGAACAACACTGTTTATTTCACAACGTGAGTCACATGATGTGGAGATAACTGACTTCCTTGTTTACTACTGTGTGGGACAGGCTGGGTTGTAAACAATTACACATAATACCACAGATGCCATTCCAACATTTCTAAAAAAAGAGGAAGTTTGCACCAGGAGGTTGAAAGATGTATATAATATAGAACATAACTCCCCCTCCCCCTTTCTCCCCCCATCAAAGCTGATTACAAAAAAAAAAAAAAAAATCCATTTGAACCACTTAGTTTTTTTTTAATTATTATTATTTTAAAAAAGGCATTTTTAATGGCCAAATGGCATCTCAATAATGCAAAACAGGTCAATACTGAATGATTAATTAATGTGTGTGTAAAAAAAAAAAAAAATGCCCAGATGGTGCAAACTGTCCAATTTTTAAACTTAAAAGATCACCCTATGGATATTTTTTTCTGTCCCACAGCTGACTATTTCAGCTGCCATGTAGCCAACCTTCTTACCACTTAGAGAATTAAAGCAAATCACTGGCTCATGGAGAGGGGGGTAAGGGAGGGGGCAGGGGGTCATCAACCACAGAAGAATCTGAACAAATGGAAAAGGACTATAATCTAAAGAATTTTCCTACTAATCCATCAAGGTTTTGATTTTCCAGCACTCAAAAACCATCTGCTAAAGTGCAACTTTCTAAAATACAACGTGAACAGTAAATAATAAAGTAAATAAAAGTACCATCCCTTGACCCCCCCAAGAGGGGAAATTGTCTTGGCCATTTCAGACCGTGTCGCCGCAGTGCAGCGCCACTGTACTTCCCCTGATATACATCAGGTACCCGTTTCACAGACGGGTGGGCTGAGGAAAATTGTGTGTTAAGTATCTTTTCTAAGGATACAACGTGCTCCCGTTGCGATTCGACCCACCGACCTCTGCTTCCAAAGGCCGCAACACAAACCACTGAGCTACCACGCCACACTTAGTTTCAAAGATTATATTCACAGTTGATCAAACACACCTGCATGATAAATGTGTCCAAATTTTGAAAGTGATTTGAAAATGTAAACAACAAGTCCAAAAGTGTGACTTGATTATCCTCAAGCTTGGCTTTCTAACATTTTTTGACTGCTACAGAACACCATAAATGTGAACTTACAGGGAATGTGAACACCGAAAGATTCCATTTCCACATAATTATAAACAATACAAATTTTAACAAGTGGTATCTCTGGAATGACAAAACACATCATCCAATGATACCGTATGTAAGCAAACTAAATGGGGGCTCATCATCTCCTTGCAGAGGTTCCGTTCTTCATATTCATATTCATCATGTGGAATGAACTTGTGTGGAAGGGTTGAAAAATAAAACCATGTTTCAATCATCAAGTCACTGATGATTTACATACTGTAACCTGATGCCGAGTGGTTTAAAAGCTAAACACAACCACCATTTTATTTTGTCCTAGCTCAGCAAAATTCTGAAAGCCCTTATCATATTTTGCTTACCTGGCATTTAGGTTTAATTACAAGTGGGAATAATTTGCTTAATGGATACCATTTCCTTTGTTGACATTCATTATTACTTTCATGTGTAGGTTGTTTTTATAAATTTTTAACTTTTTTCAATTTAACATCAAGCTTTGTATTGTTTCATGTCATTAATATTGCTCATAAGAGTTCTTCTAAAATGATTTTTAACCACAGTAAATCACTGACACTGAAATGCATTTGTTTTATAAAAATTCATTGACATTTTTGCACTGATAGTCATTGTTCTAATAAACACTCTATTTATGACTTGACAGCAAAAAAAAAAAAATCTTTGATTTTTTTCTGTCAATATAAAAAAATTCCATGATGGTTGTTCTCGAAAGGTTTTCATTCTGACTTGACAAATCTGATATGTTGATATATCCCATTTTCAATACACTGGTAAGCCTTAACTAAATTAAACATGCAAAAAGTATTTAAATAATGAAAATTTCTAGAATCAAAAAGTCAAAATAAATAATCAATCTTAGAGTCACAAAAGGTAGCAGAGAGGCCACAAGAAAAGGCAGTATGATTGCAGAAGTTACTGGTGAATGCCTGATGACAACATCATGCGAGCGTGAGATCGGAAGAAAAATAATGAAAGATAAATTTCCTTTCCAGCACTCATAACAATTTTGCAGCTAAACAGATAAATGACAATATAATTAATTTCTTCACAAATGAAAGTACATTTATGAGAAGCGACATGATTATGGTGCCAAGTTCATGGGGGAAAAAAATCAAGACAGAAGGTGAAGGCAACAAAATATTTATAAGAACAGTTTAGAATATCATTATCATGAAAACAATCTGAAGATGGAAACATGAACCCTAAAGTTTCTCTGGCTTTATGATGTTTTTTCTGGGTACTGATGGAGAGCTGATTAACATTTATGACTACACAGTGCTTAGAATTTAATGGTTTAATGACTTTATTCTTTGTTAATAAATTTTACTCCTCAATCTAGAAATCTATGTGTCACAAATACTGATCTATTATCCCCTAACAAAAGCAAATTTTATGTGCTACATAGATCTACTGAAGTTCTTTCAGCCTGTTACGGGAGGTCCTAGGACTAGAAAGTTCAACTTTAGATTAACTTGTGCTCACCCCAAAACAAAACAAATAGCTCTAAATAAATAGGCTAGGCCTTAAGGAACACAAACAAAATAGAGATCTTTTTTGAATCATGGTCTGTTTCATGACCATGCGATTTTCTGAAGAAAACAACCTGAACAGCGAACTGAAAGCCAAAAATTGGTTCTATTAGGATTTCATCTACAAACTTTAATTTATTCAGATCTTTTTTTTCCCTTCCTTCATGGACTTTATGGACGTCCATTCACTAAGTTTCGTCTTCATTCATTGCTCCTTGTCACACATGACACTGCCTCTTATGTTACGGCCATGGGTGACTGGCATGGGCTTAGTTTGAGCCTTGACATAGTGGATCTCTGGTCGGTTTCGCGCTATTTCATTCGGCACTAGATCTAGCAGTCCCTGTATTCCTTGCTTCGAACCGTTAGGCCTATCAGTTTCATCTATAAAGCACACTGGTAGAGCCATAAAATACTGAAATTACGTGTCCTTTAAAATTTCAGACCTTTCTTAACTTGCGTATAAACTCAAATAATTGTACAAATCCCTACCAATGATTTCGACCGCGAATCGGCATGGCGCATAGGCCTAGCCTAGACCCATCTAGATCGACGAGATTTCGTCATCATGGTGAGGCCCGTCAGCAGAAGGCGGGCTTGCGACCATGTGCTCATCTTCCTGCCGCCACATAAAGAGGCAAGAAAGCTGAAATACAATACTGTTTTGATTTACTCACCAAGAGATCCACTTGAGCTTCCTTGTCACCATCATCTTTGGTGATTCTCGTACCATTTTCCTTGTGAACATTGGGATAAAGATTGGACCGTGTGTTGGAAGCAGCCATTTTTCTGTTACTATCACACAATACTATTTACGGTTCGACTCTCGCGCAACTGCCCTCCGGTGTCGACGCTTGGCTTATATAACTAGAAATAGTTCCACCCACAACAATGACTCAACACGTTGAACTCTCTACTCTCGCTCTTGTTAATTCAAGACAACTATCAATGTATTATATGTAAAATATTATTTTCTCTGTTATCTAAACTGATCCTGTTGCATTGAGTCTTCAGCTTCATTCTGTTTGGACTCATTTTTGTACAATTAGTGTTTATGGCTTGTAAACTCATACGATATAAACATAACGAATAAACCCATTCGTTGAAAGACTCCTGATCACAATTTGCTATAGCAGTCGTGCGAAATGAAGAAAATATTTATTTCTCCCGTATTGATTCCCCTTCCAGGACCAAATATTCACAGACAATAATATATTTAAATTGTTGTTGGTTTTGTTGTTGTTTTTCTTACTGTTGGTCTTAAATCCTATTCTATTACTTTTAACTACTTTTGACCATAGACTTTTCTTTGAAAATGACAAGTTTAGATAATTAAGGTACTGGAATCGTGTGGCTATTGTTATTGCCATGATGTTATCGTATTGTTGTTCATTATTGCAATGAATTATGTTGTAGGTGAGAAAACCTGGGTTTATGTAATGGCCCTGCAATTTCTAAACCAACAGTTCCTCTGCTCTAAGAACTTGATGTTTGATTTGTATTCCTTATCTCATTTTGCGACCAGCGGCTAAAACAGACTCTTCAGTTAAAGTATTATGCTTTTATGACACAAAATGCAGTGACCTTTAAATATCGTTGTTAGCCATATTGTGTGAATCGAAATATGTTCATATTGTGTGTACACACGATTGCATGCGTGTGTGTTTGTGTTGTAGCAATTATAGATCTAATTCTGATTTTTATTACTGAACACGGTTTAGGCGCCACTCAGGCAAGAATTGTTATTTCGAAGCAAAAATCCTACCTTACACCGTTTAACGAAGACGAAGGAGAAAATGATGTATACAGAACTCTAATTTTGATAAATCTAAGTCCAAACTAGACCCATTTGGTGCATTTATCATTTGAATCTATTCTTTATTGTAATTATAAGGATATGACGGGATTCCATGTCAGATTTTCCCCCAAATTTGCTAGTCTTTTAAAGAAACATATTTCTGTTCATTGATAAAATGAACGTCCAATGAAATCCTCCGACAAGATCCCATGTGACTTTCAGCGCGCATTATTTTATCGGGTCAGGGTCGTATGCATCTAATCATTTCCTCCTAGTATCTGTGTTGTGATTGGTTGCTATGTGGCAACGTTGAATGTGAGTAAACCTGTGAGGGTGGAGATATGTTTTGACACGTCACTGTAGAACATGATGTTTTGTGGGTCTATGTACTTGAGTTCATGGCTGTTGTGAATGACACGAATTTCTGCCACCGCATTTTTGTCTGTTTTGAAAAGTATAGAACATGGCAAGTGAGAAACACTATATTTTGGGCTTAATAACATACTCGGCAGTGAGCCATAACACGTTGACCGGATTAAACTAGTTCCCCGATGTAAACATACGCAGTACGGTAATGTCGACCTGACTATTTCAAGCATTTTCCGATTGTCTGGGCGCATTGCGCTCTTTCATCTCAGCTTGCTAAAGTCTGCATTAAAAATGCCTAGCCTAGATATAAGATTGTCTAACTGAGAGAGCCCAATTTACGTTGGGAAAGCTTTCACTGGTGTTTACTTTCTGTTTTTTTTAACGCTCAAGAGTCATTAGCCCCTTTATACTGTCGCTATGCCTTTCCCACGTCTGTATTTTTTTGTTTTTCTCTTTCTTGTCTAGGCGCATGATGACAAGATTTGTTTTTTAGAGGAGGGAGGAAAGTGGAAGGAGTCGGATGTGATAGATTCTTTAGGATGACGAATTTAGATAGTGTCTTAATTCAGAAAAATATAATATAATAGGCTAATTCTTAATGATGACTTCATAGTGTTTATATTATAGTGACAAATTCTTCATGGTACTTTTAATATGCTGAATCATTTCCCACATTATATTCTGCCTAATATTAGAGTTATATATGAATAACAGGAGTTTTGTCTCGGTTCCGGTCCCACCTTGTAGAGCAGGTGTCACCTAGCCTTGCTAGATGTGGCTTGGGACGAAATGAATTTCAAAGTCATCAATAGATTTGCTCCGATCAAGCGAACCACTGGATATCCCCGTCTAATTTTAGTAGGAGGTTACAAACACTTAAAACTGTTCACTACCTTTGACACAGAAAACACATAAAAATGCACGGGACGGGTGACAATTGTTCTTGGATCTTGTGGTGGAGCTGTAACAAACATCAGCGAGGGTTCTATTTTTAGCGAGGGTACAAACACTCGGGCGGGATATTTCCAGATTTTGCTTGGTCCAGTATGAACTATTACATGTCTTATGCTGGCCGTTCTTTTTTTTTTTTTTTTAAAGAAAATGTTACAGTGGTTCAATGTCATTAGATAACATTGGAGTGTCTATATGCATGCCTGTGAATATATGTGTTTGTGTGACTGTGTATGTGTGTCTGCAAATGCATTATATGTGCCTGTGCTAGCGAGTATGTGATGTATGCACATGTACGTGTGTCTTTAATGTCCGTGTAGGTGTGTTCAGTTACTCGTAGTGCTGTGGTGCGTGCCGTATGTCTCTCCATCACAGATATATATATATATAATAGAGAGTATTTATATAGCGCCTATCCCCGTAATTACAGGCTCTAAGAGCTTTACAATCTATTATTTCCCCGACAGACCAAAAGAAGACACTCATAAACGTTCTCAGCTTCCTGGGAAGCATACAAGGCGGCTGCCTGTTAGGCGCTCAAATCCTTATCAATCTAACAATATCAATCACTGCCTATAGGCGGGTACCCATTCAAACCTGGGTGGAGTCAGAAAATGTGTGTAAATTGCTTTTCCAAAGGATGTCGGGACCAGTCAGAATTCGAACCCGGAACTTCAGATCCCGAGTCCGATGGCTTAACCATATTGGGCTTATGATAAGATCGCAATAGTATGCACTGTTGTTATAAAAATAACTGGCTGCCTGTCTAAATTTAAATCACTATTTAAAACATCGATATGCTCTCACCTGTCAGTGTTTTGTAGCCATAAGTCATTGTGATCTGTAAAGAGTTAATCACCTCCTTCCGTTTGAGCCCTTCACAACCCACTGTTACAAATTATGTGCTACAGATCAATAAGTTGGGATATGCATACAGTTTTAAACTAAGATAAATGAAACACACACACACACACACACACGCACACGCACACACAAGAAGCTTTTAGTAATAGCCAATCATAACGTCATCTGAGGATAAGAATTTCCTTAAGAGGTAATCTCTCTCTTTCTTTCTGTCTTTCTTCCTTTCTTTTTTTTTTCCTCTCCCCTTCTTTTTATCCCCCTTTTCAGCATCTCTCTCTCTCTCTCTGGTTTTCCCTCTCCTCCCTTCTCTCCCCCCCTCCACGTCTCTTCTCCCTTCTCTCTTACTCTCTCTTCCATTCTCTTTCCTATTCTTTCCATCTTTGCAGATTCGCTGATATGCACCATTGCTTCAGAATACCATCACCACCTTGTTTTAAAAGCCGCATTGGGTCTCTAAGTATTAGTTAAATCAATATGTTTTTCCTCACTTTAACCCCAAAAGTGTCAAAGTTTAAAGTGCCAGATTTCTAAAAATTATTCCTCTTCAAGAGATGATAGGTTAGGTTTAAAGATAATATAAGAATTCTGACTATTTGCTACATTGTTATTGTAGTTTATTATGTAAAAATTAGTCACATTTATACTTTGGTGAGCGACTTGTTCAGCACCATATGGGACCTTGACACTTCTAGGGTTAAAGAACAACACAGTGCATCAACCTTATTTCCTGAACAATGAAACCTGTTCACCATGACATTGTGTTAAAAACAATCATCACAAAATTATTATAATATTAATTGTTGTTCTTGTATTTTATTTTACTTTTGTAATAGAAGTACAGTTTTTCAATCCCATAAGAATAAGATTATGTATTTATATTTCCAATGTATACCTAATTTGATCAGAAGAAATTTACAAGCTAGAGTCCCTCTGGGGAAATGTTGCTCGCAAAGCGACGCCTCTGTCTACTCGTCATTAGACTTGTAACAGCCAAAGTCTTTATTATTATTATTTATTTATTTAACCTGCGTAGTTTAAGGTACAAACGGCCATATTTTCGAAATAAAAGTGTTCAGAGGAAAGGCGGGGAGGGGGGGGGGTATGCTGACCAGTGGGAGACAAGACACCTGCCTAAGGCTGTGAAGTGACCATCAGTGACACGGTGACCAGGCTATCTAGTATCTGGGCTCTTTGTCACCTCAGGGCAGCGCTGTGACGGACAGGGTAAATATGTTGACAGAGGCAGTTTATCATTGCCTAACACATACAATGTCTCTATCATTAGGACTGTACCAAGCAATCCGCACACTAAGAGGAATTGGATAATATGTGGCGTCTGTCCATCCATCCATCCATCCTTCTATCCATCCATCCATCCATCCATCCATCCATCCTTCCTTCCTTCCATCCATCCGCCCGTCGTCAGTCCGTCCGTCCTTCGTCCATTCATTCATTCATTCATTCATTTATCCATCCATCCATTCATCCATCCATCTATCCATCATCATCCATCCATTTAATGATCCATTCATTAATCCATCTATCCATCCATCCACCCATCCATGCACCCATCCATCCATTCATTCATCCATCCATCTACCTATTTATCCATCCATCATTTTATCATCCATTCATTTATCCATCCATCCATTCATAGAATACCTTAACATTAATGCAGAGTCATCTTTAATCAATGCACCCTCATCAATCGTTCTTTCTCTCTGTCTATTTTTTCTTCTCATTTTCTTCATCATGTTTTGCCTCTCGAAACCAGTTATATTTTATTCGAGTGAAGTAGGTAAACAATTAATTGAAGTACAGTCATCATTGCCACGAGATTAGATAGCATTAGTATAATTGGATAAGCACCTGCAGAAAGGGTTAAAATATATCATAAAACGTCAAAGAATGAATAACACAATAAGCGAACAAGACTAGTGATTAAAAAATATATATGGAAATCGAAAGAAACCAAGCAAGCTTGTTAAGATAGAAGTAGAAAAGAAAAAAAAAAAAAAAAGAAAGACAGACAGAGAGAAAGAAAGAAGGACAGACAGAGAGAAAAACATGATAAGAACAAGTAAATAATGAAGAAAGGAAGAAGGAATTTATAAAAACAGAAAGAAAGAAAGAAAGAAAGAAAGAAAGAAAGAAAGAAAAGAAAGAAAGAAAGAATGGATCGATACAAAGACAAAAAAAAACAACACAGAAATAACTGATTAAAAACAACACAACGAAAGAGAGAAAGAAAGAAAAAAAATAAAAATAAAAAGGAAATAACTACATCTAATCGAAAAAAGGAAACTGCATTGCTTGAGCTTAAGACACTTAGGAGCAATAGACAGAGTCGACTTCCAGCTCGATACAACACTGAGCGCATTCTGAGAGCTTTTCTGCTCGAGTGCACTGCAACAACTTAACGATCTAAAGATGGCAGAAACACTGGGCTTTGTTCTGTGTGGCTCTTTGAAGGCAAAAACATATTAGTGGAACAGAAAGACTCCAGTTGACACAGCTCCTCTCTCCCCCTTCTAAATCTCCCCTCCCTCTTTTCGTTTCTTTTCTTTATCTTTCTTTTCAAGACCGAGAGCCCCTTCTATCTAGATGACCCGTGACCACGAATAATGAATTGGATAATAAATGAGTTTTCAAACCGGACTTGTTTATCTAGTCACATTTTTGTTGGCGCAGAGTTCGGACTGCTGTTCTCAGTTCCGAGTTTCCCACCACACAGAATCGAGAACTAGACTATACAGCACGCCTGCTGGTTTCAAATAGAAGGCCCCTCGACCCTCGTCTCGGCGAACGGTTCTAAGACCATAAACGGGCCTATCACAGTCCTCGTAACAATAAGGCTTATGTTTGCCTTTGGGGATTGCTTTGACAGATTTCTTTTTCAGTGGTCGTTCCCCTAGCCCTGACCGGCTGGGCTGTCTCTAATCTGTTTTATTACAATCTCTCCATTCATGCGCTCGACGGGAATGTTCGCCGTATGCCCGGGCCTCGAGCTTGGAGGTCCTGGAGTTAATTGAGGAACGAGAGGGTAGGGAGGGGAAGAGGGAGGAGTGTGGGTGGAGGAGTGGGGAGGGGGGGGGGGTGATTAACATCTATCTAAATCAAGGTGAAAAAACAGGATGATGGTAGTGATGATGGTAATGATGGTGATGGAGCGGGGGGGAGGGGGTAGGAAGAGGATGAGATCCTGATGATGTTGGGATGCTGATGATGAGGGTGGGTGTAGCGTTGGTGGTAGTGATGGTGGTACGGGTGATGGTATAACTGACAGTTTCAGCGGAGGAGGATGGTGATGGTTGTGATAATAATGGTGATGGAGCAAAAAGGATTTGGAGATGATGTCCGGGGGAAGGGGGAGTGATGATGATGGTGGTGGTGGTTGTAGTAGTGGCAATCATGGTTGATAGTTATGATGGCGATGGTGAATGGACCTTATAGTTGTAATGGTAAGAAACTAATGACTTCAGGGACTAGAGTGGTCATGGCTGTGGTGTCCGGTAATGGAGGGTAGCCGAGAGGACAAGGGGGGGGGGGGAGGTAGTTATGGGATGGTGGCGGTGGTAATCGGTGTAGTTATAGTAGAAGTAATAGTAGAAGTGGTGGCGGTGATAAGTAAAGATGAAAGCAATACCCTATTTACATTTTATATGTTTTCATTATTGCCCTGACGAAGAGCCAAGCCGGCTTGAAAATTTTGGCAGATTTAACCATCACTATCAAGTTCTTTATAGATTTCTGTGTTATTTGTTTTTCTTGAATTGTTTTA
>JBCAUA010105211.1:0-10156 GCA_038406235.1 Peronia verruculata
GACCTATGTCTCCGCAGGCCCATCTGTATTTTCTGCCCATGTCTTTCTTTGTCTGCCTGATCACTTTACATTTTCGAATTTTCATCGGCGTAAAGTCTCACCCAGTGATTCTGATTTTGTGCTGTTGCATTGTGGATTTAGCTCGGGTTGTCAATCAGTAGTAAGAACATTTCTTCTTTTTGCTGAACCCACCTATGTCAGATAAAGCCAACTTTTATAACAGCAGCCGATCGAAATCGAACTAGGGAAAAAATAAATGATGATGGTTTGACCATAGTATATAAAACAAAAACAAAAAAACAAACACATGCCCGCACTGTCAAAACAAGCTCGCCATGGATCAAAAGGAAACAAGGTCCAGAGGTAGACTAAGGAATAATGTGAAAAATAAGGCAAACGCTGAAATATATTTATAGGACCGAGTTTACGCTTAGTAAAGGGGACAAAAGATTTGTTTACAGATTAATGATTACGATACTGATAAAGACACAACGGAAAATGGGAAATCGAGATTAACAGATATATTGGTTTTAAATATTCTACTACTCTTAATTAAATTGATGGTGTTAGGAATAGAGTAGTTGGCTTTTCTGGAACAGTTGATTTCTCAGTCAATCAGGGAGAGGATCCTTAATTTTACTTAAAAAAAAAAAAAAACGCTGGAACATTCATTCAGTTTAACCTCTATTGCCATTAGCCGAACATTAGTTTGGGTTTTGTTTGTTTGTTTGTTTGTTTGTTTGTTTTGTTTGTTTGTGTGTTTGTTTGTTTTTTCTCTATATAAATGGTTGTCTTTTTTTTTTTTTTTTAAATCTGAGTGTCTTACAAAATTCCTCTTTCTTAATCAACAGGTAGATCAACTCTCGACCAGGCATCTACTGAGCGAGAATAACCTATCATGTTAACAAATGTGAATACAAATAAGGAGAAAGGGAAGAACAAGACGAAGAAAATAATACTAGTACTAATAACAACTATAAAAGAATATCAAGAAAAACAAAGGAATGCCTGAGTGCAAATGTCAAGTTAATCACAGATATTCCAATCAAGTAGCCGTCAATGATAAATGAGTATACATTTAAAAGGTAGTTGGTGTTTCAGGCTCAATCTCCATGTTGTCTTTTTTATTGTTGTTTTTGTTGTCATTACTCCTGTAGTCGATATTATTTTTGTTGTCATTACTCCTGTAGTCGATATTGTTCTTGCTTTGTAAATCAAACTGTTCACAGATGCATATGGCTTATATCAAGTAACAGTCGATATCAAACATTCCATGATTTTAACTGAGCCGTCTCACAAATCCATCAGGTAGTAATAAATCAAAAGTTTTATCCTTCCACAGGAACGGTGCGGCGAGGAGAGCCGTGTCGAGAATACAAGCTGAGCACACTTAGAATAACAGGCCATGAAAATTTGTCCAAGGTCAACAACTCACGAATTCTGTGTTCGCTCATGGAAAAAACAAAGCCTTTTCGGGCACACCCGAAAACCATTGTCAAGACAGATGTCATATATATTGTAGGTAGGCCTACGTTGTGTTTTTCTAATCCTTCGGGTTTCTAAGATGCTCTCAAGCTGTTAGAGAATGGTGCCAAACCACTCATTGATATTGTCTTCTCATCTCTTTTTCGTTTGCATTTGCCTCTGCCTCGCTGCACCTTCTCCATGGAATAATTTGGCTTGTTTTGTTTTGTTTTTCTCCATATCTGGCCCTACTAACACTGCATTTAGTTCTACATTTCTCTCTGTAGTCTTCTCTCCTGTTCTTGTTCCTATGTCTTGTCACCTCCAACTTTCTTTCTTTCTTTTCTTATTTTTTTTTCTTTTTAAATGAGTGTGTGTTTGTGTGGCATAACATATGAGGTACAAAGCGTGACGCACAACTAACAACATGAGGAAAACACCAGCATAGGAGGTACAAAATGTGGTTTTTCATAATGTTTTTGCATGAATAACATCATTAGGAGATCTTGCACCACCTTCCAAAATTTCTAGAGGGTCCTCGTTTCGTCGTTTTACGTGACATAGTGTGTGTCGATGCACACTGATTATACACAATTTATATATGCCTGAAATGATACACACACTTGACAGTTTTCCTGAGCTAGCTGTTTCTGAAGGAAGGATAAAGCCAAATCTAATAAACATAGTAATACCGAATTTCAGCTCAGGTTCAATTACGGCTTTAGACCAAAAAGCGGGCCCAGATATTTTATGAAAAATAGTATAAGAAAGTAAAGTTCGTCTTCATAAAGATCAAATAACGGACATCTAAAAGTTTTTTGTTGTTTTCTTTTCTCTTTTTTACATGTATGTGTTTCTGGCTTTTTTTAGCTCTACCTTGTAATTTTAACTCCAAAACTGCGACCCAGCCTAAGGGCTACAACGATTTGCCGGGCTTATCAATCTGGATCTCTGCGCTAGTACTTAGCCTCAGGATGCCTGTTCTGACTATGGACACTCCACCTTGGCTTTGGAGTGACACGATGCTGACCCAGATTGACCACCTTGCTGACCAATGTCTTTCTCTAATCTCTCCCCTAACTCCACCCTTTTTTCACATGTAACAAAATTTCCAATGAGCCAATGGTACAATAAGGGATTGTATTTACAAAGACATGTCAATTACATATGAATGCCAATTTTATCACCCCTCGTCCCACAGACCATTCCCACTACAGATTTACTCATAACCTGATGTAAATGCTTGGACGAAACCACTTCACATAGGTGTGTATCTAGGTTTACCTTATAGAATCGCAGTGTAAACTGCAAGCTATCATCCCTGTGACCACGTGGGCTTAAGATTTTTCTTATTAGGTCAGACTGGCTGACGTTGATGGAGCAGCAGTGACTACGAAAAAATCTATACAAGTGATCTAATGATTGCACAGAGTGAGAGCACAAGCAATCTGATATATAAACTAATAGATATATAGGCTACTTTAGCTTTCATTTATAGCATTTTTAGACCAGCTGTACTCTTAACCGCTTGATCGCTCGTCAATGCCAAACTTATTGAGTGTGTCAAGTGGTCAGGGGAGTCTGCATCATTACTCAATATGGTATAGACAGAGAGACTGCATGCATTTGGTATTCTCTGGCATTATCATTGTTTCTTTTGATTGTAGTTTCGGACCACTTGAGAGGACTTGAGTGGGCCATGTGGTCTTCTCTTCTGTTCAAGAGGATTTCATCTTTGGGCATGGAAGTTCTCACTGTTCTATTAGGTAAAGTTTCCTTTACCTTGTGAAGGAGTGTCTATTGAGCTGCGCATACTTATTATGGCGATAATTTGACAAAACTGGGGCCGATAAACCCCAAGTGTAAGTGACATGGTGAGAAATATCACAGCACATGGAGGAGCCCCCACGAATAAACACGGGCACCGCATGCGGGGATCCGCTTCACCTGTTGTATAAATACATGGTTCGCAGTTCTTGGGTTAAAAACCAAACAACGATAAGGCTATATACTTATGTTTTCAAATTCCGCAAAATGAAAAAGCTAAGGAGTATCTTTGACTAACACTGAGTGGAGAGTAATTCTGTCTAGCACTATAATTCACTAAATAACTTGAAAAGGCAAAACAAGATCTAGAAAAAAAAAAAAAAAACAGAGGAGAGAACAAAAGTATATTAAATATGCTCTACCATAGCTGAGTGTTGACACCCTGTGGAATGGTTATCGCCCCAATTTGCAGTATCAACTGGATGTCTGTAATAGTATTGGAATAGACATTGAAATCAAGATACCACAGTAAATTATATCTTTTCCAACAAAATATTTTGGCTCATACACATATGCCAGCCTGGCATCATAGCATTAGTTTCCCAAAGATAAACTCATCAGAAGATTTTGAAGTCAGCAGGATGAATTTTCTTAACTTTATTAGCATGTCCAAACCTAAGACTATTCATTGTGCCTATCAATTCTACATTTTGAGTGCACTGTAGGAGTGACAGGATGCATTTATTATATTGCGTAAAAAACTTCACTAAGTTAGTAGGCCTACTAAGTCTGCCCTATGAGCAAATAAAGTTATGACACTAGCCACAGAATCATTAAAGCAGGACTTGAGGACTGAGTATATAAATGTCACTGCTGTTTTATAGGATTTAAAAACAAAAACACATATACATAAGAAAAAAAAATTAGTGCAACGTCTAGACAACTAAGCTTAGTATTCAGTGGGTATAAAAATATTGAAAGTGATGTAAGAATGCAGCTTGAACAGGACAGAAGTCTTTCTTTCTTAAGTGAGTCATGGTGTAAAAAAGATAACACATTACCACAGGTGAAAAACTTCTCACAGCTAATTGACAAAAAATATTAGACTGTTTAAAGGAATAAACTTAATTCAGCAGCAGTAGGTCCATGTGCTGAAGTTGATATCAAATCAAAAGAACTGGTTTTATTTCTAGCATTAGTCCATAAAAATAACTTTTTTTTATTAAGGCTATATGAAACATAAATCCTGACGTTATGGCCTTTTCGTAAAGGGGAAATTGACAGAATTTAATTAGGACCGGGTAATAGAATCTTGACCAGCAATAATATAGGCCTATGTCTTGCACCCAGGACAAACGAGTCAGAAGTCGTTCTGAGCAATCAAGAGTTATGGCCATTTTTGACTATTTTCTCAGACAGATACTAAATTTTAAAATTTTTTTTTTTTTGGTCAGGTTAGAGTTTGTTGAATTTTTGCTTTGTGGAAAATAAAACATTTTGATCTCTCAATCAATTGCAACATAATCAAAAACGGGTGCAACTCCAAATCTCCCAGCGCGACTTCCAGTTCATTTGCCCTGGGTGGGTGCCAGACATATATTACTATTCGGTATCTCCATGCAATCACACCCCCCCCCCCTTCCACACCCATCTACCAAATGCGCATTCCCTCAAAAAAAAATAAAAAAATCACAATTTCATGTTATAATAAACTGCCTATTTGTTTCATGAAATAACACAGACACCAAATCAAAATCCCACTCAGATACCAGAGAGTGTTTGTTCTGTCACAATAACATTTGCACCCAAATATCAAAACATACTAAAATCAAGATAAAGAAAGAGGGTAGAAATCAAAGACTACAAAAAAAAACCTTAGCATATTATATAAAAAAACTGCTGGGACTTATACGTGATGCTTATATTATAATATTGATAACAGAGAAATGAGCTGGAGACATTGTCACTGCCGTTTGCTTTCCACTTATGGGGCATTTCAGCTGTTTTTAGTCAGTGAAAAAAATGTTTTTACAAATTTAGTTCTTCTCACCCTCTACACAAACAATCACTGCAGAAAACATCTCGGTAATCACCTATATTAGAAACGTCACAAACTCACAGTAATCTTTCTCCACTAGAATTCCTTAAATACACTTTTAAAAAAATACCTCTCTAGTCTCCCTTTCTCTCTATCTTTTGCCAAACTGTAAATTTAGTGTTGTAAATTTCATCGTTGTTTGTTTCAAAATAATCCATTAAAAAAAAAGAAGGCATGAATCCGTCTGTTTACGAGTAAAGATTTATTATACCTTCTCTATGACTACACTGTGTGTAGTAAAGGATGCCAAGCATAGCAACACTAGATAGGTCTAGCCCTCATGTGCATAGTGCGTAGCCACCCAGTGTTGGCATGTGAGATGCAGTGTGTTTTGTTAAGGTGATGTGATCAGCCAGCACTTCAGAAGAACAGTATAACAAGTTCCCCGTTGTAAACAAGGAGGACTGCTGTTTTTTCCGTTGCATGCATATATTTTTTTCTCTCATTGTGAGCTCATGAGATGGTCTTTGGGTTACCTGATGTTATGATAAGATGAGGCATGATCCCAGCACGATGGACAAAGCGTTATCTAAAAATAGCCAAAAATGCACATCTCTGGTTTTCCCCTTGCATCCTTCAATTTGAAATCAACACTGGACATGAGGGAGGGCTATTTGATATCTCATGTTAAAACAGGTTACCCCAATTGTCTATGTGTGCAGTTTATGAGACAACATGCAGTATATTTTGTTATGCAGATATGCTGACCCCTCCAAAAAAAAGGACAAGAAAGGTCAGTATATGTTGAGAGTAAATGCATAATGATAATCACAAGTTCAGTTCAGGAAGGCCTCAATCAATTTCTTGAGTTTACTACACTTCCTAAAGTGAAGTAAAATGCAGCACCTCAAACATTTTTTATCATACATCGACAAAATCTGATTAAGTTGAACTAGAAAACACCATCATATGCAATAATTAGGTTTGTGACTAGTCTCATCAACAGAACACAAAAAGACAGGGGAAAAAAGATTTAAAACATTTTGTATGTTATTGACATAGGAGAAATTTCATAGATGGGAATGATTCAAAGATATGTAATCTTCACATAACTATATATGTCTTGTGCCCAGGGCTGGATGATCTCGAGTTCAGCAATTTTAAACTATTTTGTGACTGAAATACCAAAGTTTATACCAAAATATTTTTTTTTTTCAGGATAAAAAAGGCTAAATTTTCATTTTGTGAGGAAAAAAGAAAGAAATTTGTACCCAAGTCAGAAAACAGACAGAAACTGCTGTAGCCCAAAATTACCTGGTGTGACTTCCAACTCATTTGCCCTGGGCGCAACACATATGTTTGTAAAGACAGTTTTAAGAAAAGATTATGAATGATTATACATAATAATACAATACAGTCTAACAAAAATTTCTACCACTCATTAATACAAATAAATCTTACCATTTCATTGTGTACCAATGTCATTTGCTTGCCTATTCCTTTGGACTACGTATTCCAAATCTTTTTTATTGTTGATGGCACAGGGTGAAACAACGTACTGCAGTGTTATTGTTATCCTGGAAAAAAAAAAACACAATTATCCAACCAAAAGCGGCGCTTTTTCGTTTGTCTCCATCCCTACTTATATGGCCTATATGTTAGCGATAGGGTGGACTTGTGCTGGTCGAGGGTCTTATACATGTTCGTTAGCGTTAGGGAGAACCGCCACCCGCTCGTCTGACCTACATGTTAGCATTAGGGTGGACTTGTGCTGGTCGAGGGTCCCAGCAGGTTAAGTTAGCGGGGTGGGTCTATGGTTGGGTATTAGAATAAATAGGACTATATAAAAGTGGGGGTGGGAACAAACGAAAAAGCGCCCCAAAAGCTATGGATGTGTAATTTTAGCCTACTAAATCAGTCTAGTACATCATAACTGAAATTCACCTAGATCTACCATCCAGTTCAGCATCAATAAATAATTTATTGCAGCATAGACTGATCAATAGATCTAGCAAAAGTGCGCATGTTATATGAACATTTATTAGAATTCCAATTTCTTTTTCAAATTCAATCTGTAATCTATAAATCCAATTATTCAGAATATTGCCTCCGTTCACAAAACTTTCTCCACACGTGCCTGATGACCGTTAAAGATAAACTGAACGAACCCTCATTACAGCACATTTTCATAGCCCATTCCCTTTGGACTTCTTACTAATTACTAATCCAAGTGATCTACTGAATTCACATAAGTGTCATAAGTACCAGCAGCAGAGGGCCAATTGTTTTTGCCACATACAATCAATAAGATTACTGCTGCAGCACTGCAGTTTAGCACCTTTATTACTGACCTACTCCATATGCTTAGTGACTCAAGAATCTAAAAGACCAGGTGTATGCAAAGCATCGCTCTGGGGGTAAGCCAACGGATCCTAATCCGATTCAACGGACTCTTGCTGTATATTGTTTGGCGGCCATGCCTGAGTTGTTAGTGACTATGGTGACAGAAGAAATGTTGGTATGGATATAATTGGTAATTACATTGACACCTCATTTCGTTTCCACTTTTGTTCAAATGCATTAATCCATGTGCAGTTCAATAGTATAACATATATCCTATTATCTTATTCATTAAGATCAAAGCTAAATATCAACAGGCTTATTATTGTTCCATGAAACATCCAATCCACTTTTCACTCATCCATTCTCGCACTGACGACCTCAGGGCGCAAGGCTTATGCATGACCGACAATGCTCGTGACCAACGGTTAACCGGTTAATCGTCACCATGGCCATCGATCGTCGATTATTATATCGGTTAAATATTTTCCTCTTTGTCATGGTAACGTCGGTTATGGTTATGGCCGTGACCTCAGTCTATTTAATTTTTAAAAAATGAAAGTAGAGTTTCGTTCACGACGTTTGACAGGGGGACTCAGATTAAGGAAAACGTGGGGTGTGGCACTCAAAATTTCAGAAATCTGACCTCTCAGCTCGATCGGGCGTCGAATTCTAGAGCAGTTTGATACTAAATATTACCATATTATGCTCATAAATTAAAATTCTAATTAAATCACAAACTATGACGATCACTTCATAAGTTAGCATTTTGTAAAACAAGATACCAAATATGTCAAACGTTTGCACTGAGGTGGGGGGGGGGGGGCAATTTAACATGTGGGCCCAGTGGCTCGACGTCTCCCATTCTCATGGTTTTAACCCTAAAGAATCACAAGAAACAGTCAGAGTGCAATATTGCCACAGTGGTATTGATTTATGTTCAAGAAATGACGGTGTAGACACAAATGACATTACACATAAGAAAAGAATTTCCTCTTACTGTTATGCAGCTATCTAAAACGTAATTCACAAGCAAAGTACAATACGTAACACCCCGGCAGATCGCCCTTTGGCACTTCTAGGGTTAAATGCTGAGTAAGACAGAACATTTTTTTTTTTTTTTTCGGTTCCCCCTTTTAGAAAAAGGATCATATACAGGGGGAGGGGTATGACAAGGATGAAATTGGGACGAACGCGTGTCTCTTACGGACGGAGTTTTCCCGAGATCAAAGCCACCGTGTGTAGCCAACTGATGAGTGCTTCACTTCGTGGTTGATTGTGACCGACAACGTAATCGCTCTTCGGTCATCATAATCAGTTAATCGTTCATGATTCTGTGACCGACATAACCGATTATCTTAACCGATCATGCACAGGCCTACTCAGGGTGTGTTAGACACTGTTGTCAAATTCAATAAAATTTTTACAGTGGTACTGTGAGTTATAAGCGTTAGATCTAATAGGTTTAAGTAGAGATAGCGTGAATAGTGCTCACAGTGCTAATGTCTCCGCGTGTTTCCCACCGCACGGATACGTTGAAAATAGGACATGCTCTATTTTGGCGAGAAATGCCTATTTTAGCCCGCCCTCATGAGATTCAGAATGGCTCCATCGCACCCTCCCCCCTCTCCCCCCCCCCCCCCCCCCCCAAAAAAAAAAAAAAAAGGTCAGACTGAGTAAAACTCCCACATCATTAAACAGAATCACAGTTGAAGGGGGGGGGGGCTGTAACGTGGGCCGTTAAATGCACAGCTCCACTGTAGAAGAATCTAGTACTCCGCACTATCAGACAAACTGCTTAGTACTAAATCTAGATCTATTATTAGTTTGTGAGCACTGGGCAGGCTGCAGATTTGGAAAGGCAGGACAGGAGAGTTAATACATGTAGGCCTACTAATTAATGTCGATTATTGTAGATCTAGATCACGAAGCTTAGAGAGATGATTCTACGATTATCACGATGCTTGCAATTAGACCTTGCCATAATTAGAAGATCCAACATCAATTTCTCTCCGGTTCCAAGATGTTCATGCCGTTTATGACAGTTCGTGTAAGTTAATGCTACGTGTCATAATACTATTAGGTTAGACCGTTAGTAAATACACGTAGGCCAACAATGTGCCATCCCCTGGTAAAAACCATGCCAGACTAAAACCTCGCGTAAAGCAAAAGGCCAAATCATGCCAGGATCTCGGTCTTTGGTGTTACAGCTACATTTGTATTTATGTGGATCAGTACCGATACCATTGTTATATTATTTAAAAGTGAGTGCGATAATCATTGGCCAGTTCAAAAGCAGCTAGATCTATCTCAGAAAGATAATTGGCCGACAGAATATATGCACTAGAAGGTGCATTGACGACTCTTGATTTGTTTTCAGAAAGATTAAAAAGCTCTTGACTGTAGCATACATAATACGCACTGCACTGAGTAATTAGACTAGGAATGTCCAAGCTAAAATATTGGCTATGGTCCTTTTTTTTTTTTTTTTTTTTTTTTTTTACTTTTTTTTTTTTTTTTTTGGGGGGGGGGGGTTTTTTTTTTCCC
>JBCAUA010105222.1:0-10155 GCA_038406235.1 Peronia verruculata
GCGGGTGTCGGTGATTGCGGATGTGTGGGTTGGTTGTGTGTGTTTGAGCGGTTGTGTGTGTGCATGTACGGTACTCTTACCTTGTGAAGCGCATTGAGCAATTTGGGAAATGTGCTATATAAATGTAATTTATTATTATTTATTATTATTGTAATGAAATTATTTTATTTTGATAGCACAAAAACAGCTTATTCATTGTGCCAGTTCTGAGATTGATTTCTTTTTTTTTTTTTCACATGGGTTTGTGTTTCAGCATGAATAAATGCTTTGTGTTTGTCTCTACAGGAAGCTCAGGAGTATCCTCGCAAACTTGATGCCATGGAAGCTGAAATTCGGAACACTCGTGCCCAGCTGAAAGAGCTCAAGTCCATGCACAATGATGCCCAGCTGTCAAAGGAGGCTGCTGTGAATGAGCTTCGCCGCCATGAGGACACTGTCTATGCTGAGAGAAAGAAAAGGGAAATTGAGCTGCAGAAAATGAAGAAAGAAGCTGAGGAGAAGAAAATGCAGCATGAGAGAATTGAAAAGAGATTGGTAAGACAATTTTAAAAACATGCTAAGTTGTTTGACAACATTTTTATTGTGAATATGTTCTTATGTTAACCCTTCACAACTAGAAGATCATGTCCGACTCGAACTTACATGAAAATTTAGTTTTTCTATACAGCAACTATAGAATAAAAGTGATTAGTAATTAACTTGGGATAAGTGTACTTGCTTTCAGATTTATAATAAAGTTATGTTGATCTTGTCAGCTTTTGATAGCTTAGATTACACAGAGAATTAATGCATTCCAAAGGGACAAAGTTATCAGAAAATTAAGATGAACAACAATTGAAAACCAATGAATGAGACAGCTTGAAAAATTTTTTCAGTAAGTTTTTGTGAACATTTTATAGGGATATTATAAAAGGAAAAAAATTCATTGCAAGTATGGTGGAAAAAAAAAAACCCTCTAGATTTACTGTGACGGCTGATTGTTTATTTTTGTCCCAGGCCCAGAGAGGCTCTGTGCAGCAGGATGAGCTGACAGCACAAGAAAAAGCTGCATTGACAGGGGAGGATCAGCAGCAGAAGATCACCACGTATGAGGAGGCTTTCAAGCGTATCAAGGAATGCACAGGCGTGTCTGATACCATGGTGAGCATATTGAATAATTAAGGATTAGAATAAGATAAATAAAAGAAGATAAGTAAAAGGTAACGTAAGGTAAAGTAAAGTAATTCATGTATCCTCAGTTTTGTAGGGCCCAGTTATTTCCCAAATGTTTACATTTTAGTCAATGGTTCATAATGGCTCTGGAGAATTTGAATGAAAGAGGCTGAGTGATGCAACTAGGCTAGCTTATTTTGGAAACGGTGGTGGTTTGTCAGACAATTGATCATGACAGGGGGAGTAATATGTGATGAACATTTAATTTCTTCAGTCATTTCCCATTATTCATTCTGAACTTCAACAGATAATAATGATTGTCCTCTCATACATTTTGTTCCTCTCCTTCTTAACTAAGCAAACCAGAAATCATGGTATAAGTGTCTTCTTAACATATCTCTTTTGTTCTATTATGTTGATTGGAAACAAGTTTTATATAAACATTTATAAACATCCTGTGTCTGAAATCCACTAGAAAAAACAGAAAAAAAAACCCTTCCTAACAGCTCAAGGCAGTTACCACTTGATACACAAAACAATTATTTTACTATGAATTTTCTTTTTGGTTTCACCAAACATGAAAACATGATGAGATATATTGAACGACTGTGGAAATATCTCTATAAGCAGAGAGTTAATCAGATGTATTGGTCAATCGCAATTAGTTTGCATGCATGAAACAAAACATGATTAATTTAGAATGCACTTAGGAAAGATAAAGAATACTTTTGCCCTTAAAAAGTAAATATAAAGCCATCTGTATTTGAGTGATTAACCTGTGGATGCTAACAGACAATGTTTGGAAATAAAATGCAATGAACAACTTTTAGTTATCTGACTAAGATTCAAGCTGGATAATTCAGGCTGAGATAGGCATCTGAGCTGTTAACTTATATAATTGCAACAGTTGGATACCTTAATAGTTTTGAGTCATGAAAATTTAAAAATTCTAATAACTGCTGAAAGTTTGAAGCTTTGTAACTCTTTATATCTGGGAATTTTATCACTTCGTTCTCCAGGAAGTGGTGATCAGATTTGAAAACCAAGGGGACACAACTCGCCACCTGGAGGAACTGAAGAAAGACAACGAGAAGCAGATCACCAGGCTGAGAGAGGACAAAGAGAAATTGCAGCAAGAGTTTGAGGAGATGAAATATTCAGGAGAGGCCAAACTATCAAGGTATGGATTTAAAATCAAACTCAGTAATATGTAAATGATTCCACAATAAAGACCTCCATGATATTTGACACTCTAGATAATCATAGATGGATGATAATATGGTGACAAAAAAATTATTGTCATGACAGACGTGTTATGACATACTTTTTTATTCTTTTTTTTTTTTTCAGTCAGTTTTCAAATGGATTCCTGATGTTGATTTTTAGCCACAAACACTTGACAATCTGTTTATAAAGTTTGTTCATTGTTATTGTTTGAGTTCAAGTCTGTGCCTTCAGAATAATTTGAGAAGAATACAACTTTTCCCTGTATACATGTGTATTATGTCTTCTGTATTTTAGTGTGATAAATTGCAAGGGTCACAATTTAAATTGGCTGTATAAAAAATTTATAACTAATCTCTGCATGCTTGTAGGTTTACAGGAACAAACATCTTCATCACAGCTTATTGACAACTGCATATCTTTTCAGTGGTCAGACAATGCTGGAAGAGTTCCAAGGTCACTTGGCCAAGGAGGAGACCCGTCGAGAGAGTGCTGATGAACAGCTTCAGCGTGCCAGTCGCATCCTGGTACAAGTCAAAGCTGGAGTGGAGCATTTAGCCGATAAACTGCATCACCTCAAAGCTGTAAGTCACTACTTGGCATGTCTCCACTTTATTAATTCAAAAACGTTTTTAATTTTTATATTTAAAACAAAAGTAAGAGAGAAGTTAATTGTCATCATTATCATTTTACTAAAATATCTTCATTATGAACATAACTAGTGCAACAAGTCAACATATTCTTTTTAGAGAACGTTGCCAAAGTTTTTGGGCCCACTTGTTTTCCGAAAGGGCATCAAAGAAAAGTTTAAAAGCTGCATTGCAATATGTGTACTGAATTTTCAGTAATATATTTAATTGGTTTGTCAAGTTTCTGGCAATTAATATATTTATTTCTTTTATTTAAAGTTTTATTTATGATTAGAAATAGTCAGTCCACGTGACTGGAACTGTCACGCTTTGATTTCTTTCTTTCTTTCTTTTTATTTTTTGTATTTTGTGTGCATAATTTTTTCTTTCCAGAGAGGGATCAAAGTGCTGTCGTTATCTCTTGCCAGCATTACAGTTCCTCATCTCTGAATAGTTAGACATTCTGTTGACCTCCTCATCTTCTGTACAGTTAATAATTAATTGTCCTGTTAAAAAGAATCATGATTTTGTATCAAACAGAGCAAAGGTCATGTGCCGACTGCCCAAATAGCTGCCACCTCGGATGAATATGTCTTAGACCAACTGTCCACCTCAGAGGAAAAACTTCTCAAGCTATTGGAAGAGCTGGATGGCAAAGACTTGCAAGAATTAATGAAGCAGATGGAGGAGGAAGAGGTGAGACAGAAGAATGAGACCACAGAAATAATACATATTTGTCCACTGCACAAACCATACAGTTTGCCCCAATTTAAGTAATTTATCAAGACTAGGGTGATATCAGTCAAGCAGTTCTACCACAGTATTGAACACATACTTGTCAAGTCATGATTTTTCCTCAACACAGCTTAGTTCATTAATTCATGATCAAATGTGTAATTGATACTACAGAGGTCACCACAAAGAAAAAAAAAAAAAGAGTGTAACGTGATGGGGTGATGTAAATTTCATGAAATATGCTGTCTTAAGAAGTTGTTTTTGCTATGATTTTTTGGTTTATAGGAATTTCATGAAAACAAATAAAATCATTTTAAGCTTATTCTTTCTTGAAATTTTCTATCAGGCATCATTGCTGCTTTATGTGGGCCAAGTGTACATGAAATGTCTTTTAACATTTTCAAGTAGATAATAGTACCATTTTAAAAATAATTGCCCTCTCATTCTCAGTTCCATTCAAGCATAGAGGGCAAGTTACCAACCTACAATACCAGGGTGAAATTACCGCAGACACAGCGAGACTTGGTCTATGGAGATGGTGAGTGGGCATATTATATTTTGTTTCCCTCATATGTTTCCATACTTATGTCCATAATTATTTCACAGAGTTGACAGATTTGTTTCAACAAAACAGTTCTGTCTCTCAAAAGACAAATCAAATGCATATATTGAATTATTCAGTAAGACATGCTCTGTAAAGATAATGTGAGATAATTTTATCTCAGTCATGTGTTTCCATTATTATATCCATAATTTTTTTATCAGATTGATATATTTACTTATATCCAATGAAACTGTACCTACCTCTCAGCTGATGAGGTCAGAAAAGAATGTGTATCACAAGGCCTGTTCTATTATAGTGAGAGCCCTTATGTGTTTCCTTATCGTGCAAGCCTTTATGTTCCAATTTTTTTTAACACTGGTTTATAGTGGAGTGACTTTCAGCAAGTCCTCATAACCTCCCAAATGATCAATTGATAAGATCAATATTATAAGCTGTGAGTTAAATTTATATTGCAATTTTTAGATTGCTGTCCATAGCAGTTTATAGTGAAATTGATGGGAAGATTACACATAGTGCAGGTTTATGGGCACTGGTGTTGAAATACATATCTGTCTTCAGCACATGCTTCTTTCTTGGCACATAGTGCACTTAGTTTTGTTCATGATGACATTGCATGATCAAGGAGTCCATGAAGCTAAACCTTCAGATTGTTTCGAGTCATGGTGATCATAGGTCTTTCATGCTTACTGATTACTCAAATTTGCACTGCTCTCAGGCTTCATGACTGAAGTTGCAGATATATATCTGAAATCGACTGCAGTTGCAAAGATATATTTGTAATTGGCTGTGAGTTCGAAGATATGTGAATAATTGACTGCAGTTTCAAAGATGTTTATGTGTCATTGATTGTGATTGCAGAGACAAATGAATAAATATATATATATATATATATATATATATATATGCAATTGACTATAGTTGCAAGGTATACTTCTAGTTCACTGCAGTTTTAAAAGATATATGTATATATTTGTAAGTGACTGAGATTGCAAAGATATATTTGTAGCTGATCATGATTGTAAAGATATATTGCAATTTTAGCAAACTCTTCTAAAATAGAAAAAAGTTTATACTACAATGGTATGGTTTCCATTTGTTTACAATGCAGATGATGAAGACAGCGGAGAGGATGACGGTGATGTACCAAACCGCTCTACTATCAAGAAACAGTCGCAATTTATCGTGGACAGCAAGACCAAGAGGAGAATGCCCAAGAAGAAGAAGAAGATGAAATAAACAAACAAACAGCGTCTTATTATAAATTTGACTTTGAATTTAGGCTTGACCATCTGAACATTAGGAGAAAATTTGCAATACATAAATGATGACTGCTGATTTAAGCATTTGAACGAAAAGTATTGTCTCATTACAAATATCTTTTTAACAACTTGAAAGCTGCTGACTTTAAAATTATCTATTGCATAGAAACCTGTGGAGGAAAATATACAAAATAAACAATCATTGCTATGATGCATATGGATGATAAGAGAGAATAATCATTGAGAAATCTTATGTAAGCCTGAAACATGAATATTTCATTTAACTTTAATGGCAGTCCTTTTTCAAAAACTCGCATCATTGTTTTTCGTATAGATGGGAACTTCGCTTATAGACTGCTAACACAAAATAAAGTGAACAATCTCAGAAATGGAGTTTTAATAATAAATTCACATTGCACATGGAAATTGTTTTTATTACTTCCCTTTGCATGAATTCTTAAAAAAAAAAATATTGTTTTTTTCTTTTTTGGTGATTTGGAAAACAACAACAAACAATTATCATCTAAATAATTATTAAACCTTTCCATCTTATTGCAGCCAGAGATCACTGGCAGAACTTACTTTGACAAAAAGATGTACTTGAATGAAATCTGTACTGAGATAAAGACAGTGTGGGACCACTCAGGCTAACAATATTGAAAGATAAAGGAACAATTTATCTGTAAAGAGAATAATTTGAGGTCTTGGGGATGAAAATTTTATCATCCACCTAACATGCTTTTGTCTTTGATATGTAAATTTTGATGTATAAACTTGATAATTATCAGATTGTTGTCTGTCACTTTAGTAACAATTATACTTCAGAGCAAATATATTCTTTCAATCTGAGTTAAAAAAAAAAAGAAAGAAAAATATCGGCAACTTTTGTACATTATGTTACCTATGTAGAATGATTTTGATATTACACTTTGTGACTGAAGCTGTGGATCTCATCATTAGATCGATGGGGAGATGATATTTTCTTAATAAAACCTTTAAATTCTGTGATATCAAAATTTCTGAATCCTATTTTATTAAACAGAAATATTTTTCTTTTGTGTTCTGTTTAAGCATCTTAAAATGTTGCATGGCATATTTTTTCTTCTTATTTTTCAAAATATGGTTTTCCCTCATACAAAGTTTTAAATTTCAGTCTGCCAAAGAAAAAAACTACCGTTTTGTTCCATTACATAACACCTTTTCTGTATTTACCATATCAAAGAAATATAAATTTAATTGTTAATTGCATCACATTCACAGCATTACTTGGTACTTATCTTTGGCTGTGAGCCAATAGCTTGCACAAATACCTCCAAATTGCATAAATTTGCAGTACATATAGGAATAAAATCACATCACTACAATTTCTATGCACTAATGTCTGCTGATGCTATCATAGAACTAGCACATACTTATGTCAAAGGGAAGTTATTTTACATGAGACACTATACCAACTTATGTCCCTTTCTCTCCATTTATGCAAGTTTACACATTTTGTGTTATTTTACTTTATCTGCTGTGCTGTAATTTGCTGAATTATTCTAGATAGATTTACCACAATATTTATATAAATTTATCATGACCAATTTTTGCAATGTGATATAGATTAAAGAACATGATGAAATGCAAGTTTATGTGTTTGTGTTATAAATGGCTTAATGGTTTAAATTTTTTTTTTTTTTAAATGAATAGTAAAACAAAATCAGAATTATACTGGCAAACAATATGATACGGTCTATAGAGGAAAAATTTTTTCAGAATTTCAAATGAACCAAAGCGTTGTACAAATAAAATATTCCAAATGAAATTGGTAATTACTCATTTAGACATCAACTGATATTGCTGGAAAAATGATAGGGTCTATACAAGCAAAAGCTCTACATAATTTCAAATGAACCAAAGCATTATATAAATAAAATATTTCAAAAGAAATTGGCAGTTACTTACTTAGACACTAACTGACATTGCTGGAGAAAAATGTTTCTATCATCCTTGCCACTCATGACAGTAAATTCAAGACATTGCATTACTCTGATGTTATAGAAATGATTAAATATGCTAGGTGTAGTGTTTATGTTTTGTATATATGTGAGCATGTTTTGTTTCAATTTTTGTTTCTATAAAAGTGAATAGAATAGTTAAATGAAATCAGCATTATATTGGCAAACTATATGTTAGAGCCTATAGAGGGAAAAAGCTTTACATAATTTCAAATAAACCAAAGCATTATACAAATAAAATATTCCAAAAGAAATTGGCAATTACTTACTTAGACACTTACTGACATTTCTGGAGAAAAACTTTTCTTCCATCCTTTCCATTCATGACAGTAAGATACTATGATTAAGTATGCTGGCTGTAGTGTTTATGTGCTTGCATATGTAAGTATGTTTTCATGTGTGTATATGGATGGATTTTTACATACATTATAATTATTATTATTATTATTATTTTAATTTCATATCATTTTACTTATTTTAACTTACTGTCAATATTTTAATTTAATTTTATCCCATTTTAGTTTATCCAGTTTTATTTTATTTCATATGATGCGTTTTATTTTCCTTTCACGTAAAGGATCTGTCCCAGACATTACAATTTTCTTGTTTAAGACATACTAAGCCTACTGTCTACCTACACACTATGCACCAGAGAGTTAACACTTTTACTTTTCATAACTAGAGACAAGATTAAATTAGATTATACCTAGTGCGAGGGAGTGTTGGGGTCCAATGGGGGCAACTGGTCCACTCGACATAAGGATGGCTGTGGGTGATCTTTTGGGATTGAATGACATCGGGATAAGCGCATTACACGTCCCAGCAAGAGATCAAAGATCAAAGGGACGGTTTCTACCTCCAGTAGTCACGGCAGGCCTCCGGGGAAAACCATTGATAGTGAATGATTGTCAAATGAAAGGAAGACGTTGAACATTTTCTCAAACGTAGTTTTCAATCCCCAACAATTCAAAGATTCATATAAAATTAAGGGAACCTCTACAGATTATTAAAAATATTACACTTTCAACACAATTTTGTTCAAAAGTAGCTTTCAAAATTTTGCAATGTTTAAAAACATTATGTAAAATTAGAAAACTCGTGCTGTCTGATGAAAAGAACACGTTGGACATAAATTTCTCAAAAATTTCAAAACTCGATATTTAAAATTTCTATTAAAAATAAAATTAGTGAAATATATGTATTGAACACATTATAATTCTTGAAACGGATGGCAAGAACCCACTTGCAATGGTATGCATTTAATTAAAATAGAAATAAATTTTATCGTTTGACTGCTATGCATGTACCGCATGCAGGCTATTATTATTATTATTATCATTATTATTATTATCATTTTATAAAAATATAATAGAACTTTCAGACAGGCAAACTAGCAAAACAATTCAAGAAAAAGAAGTAACACAGAAATCTATAACTTGATTGTGATGGTCAAATCTCTGCCAAATTTTCAAGCCCGCTTGGCTCTTCGTCAGGGCCGTAATGAAAACATAAACAATGTAAATAGGGTATTGGTGTCTATTTATAGTGAGGTTACACACCATCGGGTAGCGAAAACCAAGAACGCGACCTTTGCCATGGCAACCGGGAATTATTATTATTATCATTATTATTATTTGTCCACTTTAATGAGCAAGGCAAACATGAAAGTAGCCCACGTACATCAGCTGTGCATCTCCTGACTGCATTATTTGACTACAGGAAGGTAGATAAAAAGTGGTAGTGTGTTATAAGTTCTTTAATCAAATGGAATATATATTATGTACTTCTTGTCTAGTCATATTTACAGAATGACAGTTTATGCCTTAAGATTATGTGGTAAAAGTACCAAATTGCTACACTGTTCCCGCTTGAACTTCTAGCTATGGCCAACGGGTAAGTAAGCGGGAAGATCTTTGCTGAAGTGGGAAAAGGCAAGGGGTCGTTCGAATCCATTCTTTTCGTTTATTAGTTCTGTCTTTTGTTAATGTACAGTTGGTTTAAGAACGTGATGATGACCGTTCTGAGATATTAGAGCGGTGACATTCGACGGTTGGTCTGGTTTCTGCGTTATGCAATGCTAGATCATCAGTACATGTATTCCGCTTTATTTCTGACTAATGGGGAATAAAATTTGCTTTTGGTCTTCCCCATCAACATCAAGAGCCGCCAATACTAGTGATGGATATTGGCCGACCTAGTTTGATGCTAACCACATCAAATAACAGCAAAAACCGTTACAGTGTGCTTAAATTGTACTTCGATTGCTTTACGAGAGTGGAATTTGGCTTTATTTTTATTGTTTCAAAATACAGTAGCGAACTATCTGTCATAGCAAGACTGCAGACCCTCTTTGCTTTGGTCCTGGAAGAATTGGAGTCAAATTTATAGAAAGCGCGTGACTTTCTTTTGTTTTGTTTTTGTTTACGTCCGATTTCTTTTTTAAATTAAAATACAAATCGAACTAGCTTATCAAAAAACCCTCTCAGATATTGTTTTCTTTTCTTCTTCTTTTTTTTTTTTTTTGTTGACATTGATTTGAAAACTATGTATACAAAAGTTTCAAACATATTAGCAAAAAAAAAAAAGTTGAC
>JBCAUA010105233.1:0-10155 GCA_038406235.1 Peronia verruculata
ATATAGATAGATAGATAGATAGATAGATAGATAGATATATTCCGTGGGAATTTTTTATAGATCGAACCGTCACTGCCCCGTGACTCAAAATGTATGGCAGTGCTGATATTTTGGTTGGTTAAACTGAATGTTACTAAAAGAAAACGTGTTTTGAACGCGGCATACTATCGAAGGTACAATTCGGATCAAGCACCCCCGCGAGTTTACTACGCAATTATAACCGCCTTTTTAGAATAACGTAAAAAAATAGAAAGCTTTTTTTCGAGTTTATGTGCATAGAAACACAGATTCGTGCAACAATGTTGTGTGCCAAATTTCAAATGGATCTTGAAATGACATTAATATAGCATTGGACTTTTCAGCATTATTTGTTTGAGGTCAGTCTGAGATGTAGTAATGACTGTATCAATTTCTAAAAACTGCTAGTTTTGTAGATTGTCGGATTAGCGTTGGTATGAACTGGGGTGCTTTATGTCGACAGCTGGAAGGGCATAAAAGAAAAAAGTTAACGAAGATGAAAATAGCATATACATAGGCTTACTAATTCTTTGTTGAACCGTGGCAAAAGTAATGTCGTTTTCGGTTCTATTGATTGATGAATGAAATTTCTACACTTGTTGTATTCACTGGTATGATCTCTGATCAGTTATGTTGGTATGTGAATCAGGAATTGTATTGTGAGTTCACCCTCTATTTTTGCCTTGCCCAAGTTGTAAAAGCCAAAGTATTCTTTCTGAACTATTAATCTCAGTAATAATGTGCTATATCCCCGTGCAGTGCTAACTTCATGCACTCTATAACATATGTCCCGACAGATCCCACAGAAGCACTCATTATGTACTCCCGACTTCCTGGGAAGCAAATAAGGCGCTTCAGATTCAACGCTGTAATAAAAACATTTTTTTTTTCGTCCATAGCCAGGTTTCTGTCCTGAAGTAAGCAGTTCGAGATTTCTGTGTATTGCAATAAATCTATTCTGAACATAGTTTCAATTTATTAGAGGTAGGAAAACTCGTCGAGTGGAGCGAAACAGGTGGCGGTCTTCAGAGGAAGGGCAAGTTCTTTCATTTGTTGTTTCAGCCTTTAACTTCCTGACATCTTCTAGAACTGCAGCAACACCTGTGTCATGACTCTCGATGTCCGTTACCCACCTTTTGTTTCCCTCAGGGACTCCTGGTGGGATTTGAACCAGAGCCGTTTGGTTTTCGGTCCTGTACTAACCACTATGCTACGCGTGCCACTGTTTTTTATAGTATAACTTATTCTATTTATCGTCTGGCATCAAGTGGTGTAGTGGGATCCTTTTGCACCAGATCCAACAGGAAGAGTTCTCTGTTACTGTTACTAACTCACGCAGTGCACAAATAATATTCCGGCCATTTAAGTTGATCTTCTTCAGTAGAGAATATAATGTTGAACCAAGGTAACCCCTTGCTCCCACTTCTACTGCGCATATGTTGGCTCTATTCATATTCATATGACATTATTATATTGTTATGTTATTTTTTTTGCCCACGGTTGTGGACAGCTGGGATAACCACCACTACAGGAGATTGAAAAGCTTATAAAAACCATAACAACCATCTACGCAGATCCGTTAGGAGATCTTGGTACTTGTCCACCTTGTACTTGCGTTGCTCCTCCATGTTTGTCTCATATGGAACAATTAGCTCGACAAGGATGTACGCCTTTTCAACCCTCGAGCTAAGCACTATGTCCAGTGTTAACCTGACCTCTTAATTAATTCGGGATATTCTCTCCATCCTGTCAACTCGGCTGCTATGTCTCAGGCACCGGTTCCCTCCACAAACAACAGAAAGTAGACTCAGTAGGGGCAACAGAACACCTGCTATGTCATTTTTCTTTGCATTATCCACTTCTCTGTAACACATCAAGACAAGTATCCGAATTATCAGACTCAGTTATAAAGATGAGTAAAACATGACTTTGAAACAAACTCTAACGTTAAAATAGAACAAAGAGTCATTGGCATCTCCTTGATTACATAGTACATGTAAATAGTCCTGGGGATTTGGTTTATAAGATGTCTTTCTGTATTCCAGTGGTGGAGCAGTGCAAAGAGACAGCAGACATTATCTTTGTGATGGACTCTTCAATTAGTATCGGCAGGAACGACTTCGAAACAGAGAGAGAATTTGTAAAAAGGATCATCGGACACTTTGATGTCGGACCCAAAGACATCAGATTTGGAGTTGTCCTCTTTGCCAGCTCAATAAACAAAATCTTTGACTTGAAGGACTACAACACTAAGGCTGAAGTTACCAGGGTAAGTACGATATTCCAATTTATGTATGGATTAACTCATTACTCACATTCTGTGCATATTTTAATGTGAAACACAACACGTCTTTTATTGCAATGGAAAGGGGGAGGGCTAAAGAAGTGCTCATAAAACACCACCCCTTGTCCTAGCAGTTGTCTGAATTTATTCTGTCCAAGTATCTCCAGTTCTTCAGCATTGAGAGATTTTCTGTTTCCATCACTTTTAATATTCAATATTTTTTTCCTTTGTGTGTGTGTGAGTGTGTGCGCGCGTGTGTGTGTGTGTGTGTGTGCAAACGTGTGTGTGCTGTTGTTGTTGTTCTTTTTATTTGGTGTTCTCGTGATTTGGTATTTATGGTAATACCCACAATTCTCTGTTTGTTTAAGCGTACGAGACCTTTTGCCTGATTTTGTGAGAAATATTTAACAGCTCATACAAACAATAGATGACAGTTGTATAGCATTTTTTCGATTTAGCACAGGCCTTAAGAGTTGTACATTTTCTTGTATCATTCATCCCTGTGAACCCACTGTAGACATTTATGTACGTTTTCATCTTCCTGGGGAAACATTTGCCAGGCTCCAGGGAGACGCTCGTTGTGCATTCATTCCGTAACAATCTCACAAGAACATTCTTCCAACGGGAATCAAATCAGGTTCCCATTTTTACAGGTGTCTTCAATGGATGTGTTTTCATTGTCTTTCCCAAGGACAAAATGGCGATTTTTGTCAGGATTCTAACCTTCAACCTCCAATTCCCAATCCAATGGCCAAATCATTGGGCCACTAAACGTTTCTCTAAAACCAGACGACATAGATTTCCATTTCTCATTACTTTAAAATATCACTGGACACGTGATTCCCTCTTCCAGGCTATTGGAGACGAAGAAAAGGTAAGTTGGTTGAAAGGAGAAACATTTACCGACCAAGCCCTAGATTTGGTGAGGAATGAGGACATGTTCGATAATGCAAACGGTGGCAGACCAGAAGCTAAGGATATTGTCATCGTCATCACTGACGGAGTTTCCAAGAACACGACTCGCAGTAAGTGCAGACTGTAAAATCCTCGGCAAACAGATGGGCTCAATACATCGGCAATTTTGAAAATAAAGTTGTATCTGCATCTTTTCTCTCTTTGCATTTGACACTACACTCGCTTCAGGAAATATAATATTAAAGAGATTCGAGGAAAGCACGGAGTGTAAAGATAAAAGGGCATATTATTATTATAATGCATATTTCATAATTTGACAAGTACCTGAAAGAATGCACTCACTGTGCAGTTTGGCGGTCTCAGTTTCTGTTCTCTTCGATGCCACTCGCTTGCCCTAGAAATATCATTCTGAAATAATAATGGTTACTGGCTGTCAGGTAGAGATATTTTTATTATTATTATTTTGGCTGGATTATGTCCGCCAATAAACGTTGATTCTATTGGGCTGTTCCATCATTCTGTTTTAAGTGTTAAACACTGGTTGATATCACATATCTGGCCGAAAGAAAGTGGTGGATGAAAGATTGGATAGATGGCTGGCTGGATGGCTGGATGGATGAAAAGACAGATGACTGAAAGGAAAGTTGGAATTCTGGTTGGCTGTATGGATATATAGGTCGATAGATGGGTGGAGGGATGAATGGATGAATGAATGGATCGATGAGTGGATGGATGGATAAACGGATAGGTGAAGGACGGATGGATTTATGGATGGATGGATGGATGGATGGATGGAAGGATGGATGGATGGATGGATGGATGGATGGATGGATGGATGGATGGATGGATGGATGGATGGATGAATAAGTGAGGTGATGGGAGAAGTGAATACTGGGAATGAATTTTATTTCTAGACTCGGTGGACAACTTTGCATTTGTTGTAGTCATTGTTATCGCTTGATCCATTCTTTTCAGCCTTAGAGGCAGCCAAACAGCTGAAAGATAGAGGTGTCACTATTATCTCTGTCGGTATTGGTGATGAGATCTCAGATAAAGAATTGGCGGACATGGCCAGTTCGCCTGAAGATGTGATCATTGCTGAGAGCTTTGACCAGCTGCCTGTTGTTGAGCAGCGTGTGGCCGACGTGACCTGTAAAGGTAAGTTGTGGTATTTTTGTTTTCAATATGTATCTAGCAAAATAATAAAACTGATAGGTAACTTCATGGATTACTTGTAACTTTCTCCACACTTCTAATATACATTGGTCTCTACAGCCACAGGCGACCCTTGTCCAGCCAGGTGGACAGCCATGACAGATACATCTACAATGGTCAGCACTGACCAGCAGAGGCTATTAAATTGTTGGAAGCACTTGCCAGCAAGACGATTAACAAGCACTTTGTGCCATAAATTATTTGAAACAGAACTCGTGTAATTTGGAATGACATGCACGAGTATGAGTTAACTTTATGATTATTATAAATATTATAGTTGGTAAACTGTTGAGTTGATTATACTTAACCTTCAAGTTGTTATACATATAACATATCCAAGAATGGTATAGTGATAAATGGACGGATTGATGTCTGTATGAATGGATGGATGGATCTTGATAGATAGATGGATGGATGGATGGATGGAGAGATCGAGGGAGGAAGGTAGGGAGGGAGGATGGATGCAGAGATAACAAGAGAGATAAGTGATCTATCGATGGATAGATGATTGATTAAAAAAAAAGTGGCAGGAAAATGAATGGTGGGAGGAAGTACTAGTCTTTGAATCTGATTCCACTTTACATTAGCAGTAATCGGCAGTGGTCAATCATTTAACCGTCTTCCTTTTTCCCCCTTTCAGTTGGGAGTACAGTTTGAGATCTTCAAGCCTGGAGGAAGATTTATTTCCGTCAACTACCAACATGACATCGAGTGTGTAAAATTGTGGCCAGTAAAACTACTGATGCCTCAGAATGCTTGACTTCGTTAGTCAATCTTATATCGCATATAACTACATACTATTCCTGTGTTTTGCTCTCTACTTTGATTTGCCCCTCTTATTGTTATTATTGTTTTTGTCTGAAGTGTTTGTTAGCACGAATGTGACGTGAGACGACATTTTTGAATATTTTGAGTTATACCCCTCAATACTGAGAATGGTGATAGTGCTATATGGTGAGGACTTTCCTTTTCACCAAAGATGAGGAAACCTTCCCGAAAGTCTTCAGAAAAATTTTGTACTTAATGATAAATTACTAACACCTGGTGAACAAATTGTTATTTTCCTCTCAAAAAGCGATTTTGGATATGTCTCATTTTGCCCTGAAACCATTTTCTGTCTACATAAGCCACGCAAAGACCGATGTGGCCAGTGCTCATTAATGTTGACCATGTTACGTACCTCCTCGGACAGACAGGACCTGAAGGCTTTGGACTAGCATCTCATATCACTATAGACGAAGAGATCAGACACTGCAAAGCACACACGGCTAAACCACTGAACGATCTGTGTACGATACATTAAAGGAAGCTCTAATGGCACCAAGCGATGACACGAGTAATAAGGCGCTATTCGAGCTTTTTTCGTGTAGAACGGAAATCAAAAGAAACGAAAGCTTAAGATAAAACGCTTAAAAATTCAATAGAAATTGGGATGAAAAAAAAATATGAGGTTGAAAAGAGACATTTAAATTGAATCCCTGGTCACAAAGAAGTGAATGAATGATCACTATTAATTAAACTTATACCATAAGGCTAATTGTGCCAAATAGAACCAAGTCTTTTAACACATCCATCCAAAATGCCTAGAAGAAGAGTATAGGAGTTTAAAAATACGTGTATTGATGAATCCATAGGACATGGATGTGAAGTATGAAAAAATAAAGCAGACAGCAGATAGAAAAGAAAAAAAAAATTGTGTAAAAAAAAAAAAATTATCACAAGAGCTGCAGAATAAGAATTAAAAAAAGTTCTTGAATATACAGAAAACAGCTAACTAAAAGTCACAAACTAAAAGTTATAATACAATTTATTAATTATACACAAGTGGAAGCATCTTGAACTGCGAAATGCGAAGAGTTTTACATTTTATGCTGATCTAAAGGCATTGGGAGACTGGCGATCTACTACAACAGTATTGTTGTATGATTGTGAGGCACAGATATAAAGGGACTGAAACAGTGGTAACGTTTCGAAATGAAATAAAACGCCCTGATTATTTCCCTTGAGCAGAAGACTCCTGAAACATGAAAATATTAAATATTACAAATAATGTTATGAAAACAATTTTATGTTGAGTATATCTTTTGGACATGGCATTAAAAACAAAACCCATTTAAATATTACATACAATATGAATATCAAATGGTAGGTTTCTTTTGCCATCTAGGATTAAACAAACTCGAGTTAACTTCCACTAGGAGGTTGAAAGACGTATTACAGAACCTAACGTTATATGCAAATGTCTCTACATAAACACGTACACATACAACGACATACATGTTTGCACATATTATTATCATTGTTCATAATTATTCACAGTAGTCGAAGCAACACCTCTAGGGTTCCATTTCTATTTCAAAAATCTGAAACATATTCTTATTCCTCTCAATGTATACTCTTAAGTGATATATGATTTTTTAATAGCAATTATTCCCGATGTAGTATAGGATTTATAACACCTCTCTTCCATGAAGTTTCCTGTGGGCATAAGAAAGGGCAATGAAAGAATCTTCTAACAATATTTTTTTTTTAACCGATTACTAAAGCCTCGACATCCAGTGTAGCATCTCAAGCTTCCTCCGTATGCTGTAATCTGCTCTCCTCACAGCAATATAACCTCTCACTTCCCAGTCACCTCCCTCGACATCCCCCCCCCCCCTCTGCACAGCCCTTTCTAGTCCACGATCTGATCCTCTTAGATCTCTCCCTACTGTCTGAACCTATGCGTCTCGTTCTCCGAGCTGTAAAATTATGTGGATAGAGCAAGGCAGCTCTTTCTTCAGATTGCCTACATGTCACCTGGACTTGAACTCTAGCGTCACAAGCCACGTGGCTCTTGTTTTTGTTTTACTGCTAGGCCATGGCTTATGAGGCATTTCTAGGACGGTCACATGACCGAAGAATTCCGTCCCACAGGCTGATTTGCATACTTGTTCTGCGTTTAACAGGCAAGTCTTGACCAATGGTAAGCATTCAGAATATCACACTATATAATCAAAACCACATGAGAGCGCTGTTTCCTCGGCCATGTGACCGATCTCGAAATGTCTCATTAAATTTTGCATTTCAGCAGGAGTTGCCGTACTTTTGTTGTGGGCAGCTTCGAACAACAAGAACAACCAACAAAAAAGACACACAACAAACCAAAATAAAACAAGGATTTGAAAAAAAAAAAAGAAAGAAAACTCAGGACAAACACCATGTCTTACACTCATTAAGTAAGAATAAACCTCTCAAAAAATAACAGTTATCGATCTCGACCCGCCATTTACCTGATGTTTCGTCAGTTTCCTAGACCCTCGGTTCGTCTAGAAATGGTTAGTGTAACGTGTTCAGTAGGCACTAACTAAACGTTTCTGTACACTGTAATATATGCTACAATTAAATAGTAAACCTCATCTCTCAATTTTTGTAAGACAAGATAAACAAGAGAAACTTAATTAGTCCTATAAATTATACCTCCTTATTCCAAAGACGCATCCAAAAATGTCGCAAAGTTGGGTTGTTGAGAATGATGTCGCCGAAAGATAGCTATCAGATACACTCGTCGGTCTCTTTCGAAATCAGTCGCTGCCTTGGATGGGCTAAAATAATAACAATAACAATGACACTAACAACAATGACGACGACAATATCTAAAACAGAAGAAGAAGAAAAAGCAAAGAAAGAAGACAGCTCGACGATAACAACCAGAAATGATGGGACACTAACGAGAGAGCACAGAAAGACTTACAGTCAATTATTGACAGAGGACGAAAATCTTAGGAGAGAAAGACTAAGAGGAGGATGAGAACAAAAGAGATGATGATAATCTTTTGTATTTAGAACAATTAAAAATATTGTAATGGATGTCTGTCCACGACCTCTCTGACTACCGGTATGTCAAATCAAAGTTTTCTAAGCCTCTTTACATTCATCATTTATATGAGATGCGACACGATGAAATAGGCTCTCGTCAAATTTTGAGCATAATATGGCGTTATTTGTATCCCTGTAAAGATTATTCATTTCTCTTTCAGTCTGTGAAAAAAATGATTGTTTTACCTTAAGCAGAAGTAGAGATATTGGCAATTAAAGATGAAAGGGGTGACCTGTTGCTGCAGCTAAATCTATTGAAGAAATGGCCGATCAGTTTGTAAATCGTTATTAATCGTTGTCAAGCCACTAAATTACAATTTTGGGGCTTTTACTCGATCTATTTCGATAAAATGAACTCCGAAATGCATTATTAGATTAATAAAGAAGGGTTTGGTGATGAAAAAAAAATTACGTAAAAGATTCATTCATTGTTGAAAAACACGTAATGTCTCTGGTCGGCTCAGTTTGACGAGCGCATGATTTCATCATGACCCATCTCATATTATCTTCAAGAGTGATCTCTTGTTATCCCTTGATTGACTGCAGTCATAGGCTGTGTCTGTGCTATTTGGCTCTGCCAGTGTGTTGGGTTAATTCTCAGTAAATAATTTAAGGCATTTTTATAAAATGATAATGAGACTGATGGTGATACTTGATGAACAAACGGATGATAAGCCATATGGGTTTGAAATTAATATTGCCACTGCCGACAGTTTGTTCAATTTTTTTAATATATCCAGTTCTATCGGTTGCTGCTTCAAAATGTTGACATAATTATCAAGTTCGATGTAGATGTTCACAGTCTGTCTTAAAGTTTCTATAAAATGATGATAATGGTAATGATGGTGTGAAGGAGTAACATCGGAAAGAGACGGAAATGGAGCTGAGTGTTGCCCTCAGCAAAGAAGAGAGGCGGGATGAACAAAGGAGAGTTGCTGCCAGACCTTCGGGGCGTCTCCACGGCGGACCTCTTGTCTACGAAGTCGTAACGGTAACGATCTGTTGCAAATTTCTCTCAATGTCCGCCCTCGGTAATGGTTTATAAACCTTCCAACCTTTTTTTTTTTTTTTCTAATTAATACCAAGGATATCTGAACACGTTACCTTAAAACAGCATAATAGAGAAAGTTACAAGGAAAAGATATTCTTAATTTCACACAGCGTTTGAAAGACGGAAAATCTGAGGTTAAAAAAACAAAATCAAAAACAAAAACAGAACATAAAACACATAGGTGAGGCCAACAGGTGACGGAGATTTATAACCAAAGCCAATAAGTTGTTTTATTATTGTGTTTCAGTTTCACCATTAGCTTCACTGTTTTTTTATACCAACCTTTGGCTGACCTTATTGACTTTGCTAGTGATCACCGGTATTAACAAATGTCTGCGTCATTTTCTTATACCGATTTCTAAGCTCAGGTTTTTTTGTTGTTGTTTTTTTTTTTTTTGGTGGGGGGGGGGAGAGAACTGCTGACCAATATTCTAAAAATCCTTGATTTCTGTATCGTGCAAGGTAAGTTTGCAGATTATAAAGCAGCTCTCCGGGATATGCTCACTAGGAACCATGTGTCACATTATCATTCACTCCATGTAGAGCCCCTAGTGAGCCAGAGTCTGCATGACAGCAAAGCCGATAACATTGGAATGATCACCCTTGCAACACCTACCAAGATGTTTTGTATACCATTGATATGTTAGGAAAACAGAAACTGTTTAAAACAAGACAGAAACATGAAAGTTTTGAGCAAAATCTCGATATGACGACCCACAGGAAGTCAGGGGACCGTAGAGTCACTGAAAATGCGGAACTATATTTAAATACCCTTCCACGGAGGCTGTGGATTCTCATCTAGTACTAGTATATA
>JBCAUA010105244.1:0-10155 GCA_038406235.1 Peronia verruculata
GTATGTATGTATGTATGTATGTATGTATGTATGTATGTATGTATGTATGTATGTATGTATGTATGTATGTACGTACTATGTATGTCTGTATGTGTGTGTGTATCTATATATGTATGTATGTATGTATGTGTGTGTGTATGTGTGTGTTTGTATGTATGTTTCTATGTATGCATGTGGCTGTGTATACGTGTATGTGTGCGTGGGCGTGTGTGCGTGTGTCCGTGTGATATGTGTGTATGAATATGTCGATATGGAGGTATATATGGTATGCATATGAAGGTTGTTAATGCATCTTTCTGCTGTGTATTCTTCATATGTTTTTGTTTCAACTGTTTTTCTGCACTGGTCAAAATGTATCTCTTTGTGGACATATAAACTATTCGCATTCGTATCTGTAGCCTATAGTAAACAACTTTACGACGAAAGGGTTATGTTTACATTTCCATCTGATAAAAATGCACTTATGGCTACGTATGCCCGCGTAACTGACATCGTAATGTAAGGTTCACGTCAATTAAATTTGGGTCATTACATGTGGACAAGGTTCACGCAATTTGCCTAGAGCCATATTCTATGGAAGGTGGACAGCAGATGACCTCAATTTCTTAAGAATGTATTCGAAGGCCCCTAACTAAATCGTTTATCCTATTGCTCAGAACAGAGCCGGGGACATGGTGTTGAGCATCAAGAAGGAAAGAAAAGTGAAGGGGGGAAGTGGCTGAAATGGAGACTCCTAGGTCCCCAAAAGGTTAAAATATATACAGAGGACGTAACAAGACTAACATAGGCCACTTCGACAAAACGTTTTTGCTTCACACTTCATTTTAGAAGCAACTCTACTTTACTTTAAGGCAGCGATCTCTCCTCTACTCTAAGACAGCAATCTCTCCCTTACTCTAAGACAGTGATCTCTCTTTTACTTTAAGAGAGCGATCTCTCGTTCCTTTTTAGACAGCGATCTCTCCTTTACTTTAAGACAGTTATCTCTCCCTTACTTAAAGACAGTGATCTCTCTTTTTCTTTACGACAGCGATCTCTACTTTACTTTAAGACAGCGGTCTCTCCTTTACTTTAAGACAGAGGTCTCTCCTTTACTTTAAGACAGTGATCTCTCCTTTATTTTAAGAAAGCCATCTCTCCTTTACTTTACTACAATGATCTCTCCTCTACTCTAGAGTCTAAGACAGTGATCTCTCATTTACTTTAAGACAACGATCTCTCCTTCATTTTAAGACAGCAATCTCTCTTTACTTTAAGACAGCGATCTCTCCTTTAATTTAGGACAGCGATATCTCCTTTACTTCAATACAGTGATCTCTCTTTTACTTTACGACAGCGATCTCTCCTTCATTTTAAGACAGCAATCTCTCCTTTACTTTAAGACAGTGATCTCTCCTGTACTTTACGCCAGAGATCTCTCCTGTATTTTACGACAGAGATCTCTCCTCTATTTTTAGACAGCGATCCCTCCTTTACTTTAAGACAGTGATCTCTCCTGTACTTTACGACTGAGATCTCTCCTTTACTTCAATGCAACGATCTCTCTTTTACTTACGACAGCGACCTCTCCTGTACTTTAAGACAGTGATCTCTCCTTTACTTTACGACAGCTTCTAACCTTTACTTAAAGACAGCAATCTCTCCTTTTCTTTAAGACGGCGATCTCTCCTTCACTTTAAGACAGTGACCTCTCGTTCACTTACAGACAGATATCTCTCTTTTACTGTCAGACAGAGATCTCTCATTTACTTTAAGACAACGATCTCTTCTTTACTTTATGACAAGGATCTCTCCTTTACTTTAAGACAGTGCGAATCAAGTGCACTTTTTAAAGAGTGAAGGAATGCACTAGGTTATCTAGTGTTTATATGTGGAAAGCTATCTTCGAGGTAAGGAAATCATGTCATCTGAAAGGCGTTTTGTCCAGGCTCCTTAGGTTGATGAATCAACGGTACCCAAACAAGTTCAAGGCTGTGGTGTTCGTCATCTTCTGTTGAGTAGGGGGCGCGATGGACGGGACTCGTCTTGCCAGTCTCCTTTCCGACTGTCCTTCAGTCCGGCTTTGACTGTCAGCTATAGGGATGTTGGAGGCCCGTCTCAGGCGCCCCATCAGGTTCAGGCGCTTGGTTCTTTCCACATGGGTCTTGATGAAAGCAAAGAGGGTTCAATGATTATGGCTTTTTCCGAGGCAAAGATGATTAGAGCACATGTATGTGGATGTAAATTTTATACTCATTTATTGTTATATTATTAATTATTTTAAATGTTATACTCATTAATTGTCTTATTATTATTATAAGATAGCACGCAACGAAAATCTTAGGACACTGATGATACATGTTTATATAATGTCAGTCCCGGAATTTTTGGTACAATTCATGGAGGACCTGGGCGAAAAAATGGGAAAAAAATTCAACTCTTAATTCTCCTTTCGTTCGCTCCACAGTGTCCGTAAAATCTAGACATATATGGGAAATACCAGTGGCTATCACATTTTTTTTTGTAAAATAAATGGGCATCGGGTTTATGTGAATCTTCCAAATGACGTCGATTTTCACATCATAAATGGTGGAAATTATATTGAAAGTCTTTTTCCAATTCTGTACATGCTGTTCGTACTTGCTTTATTCAAAGTACGCATTTTACCTTTGTCTCCAGACTTTCCGCGCACCTTACGTAATCGATGTCCTTTGCATGATGGGAAGCATGCATTAATATCACAAATCAAGTGATAGCCAGTGATCTTTTTCATATATCCAGAAAACTCGTACTATGGCTATACAAGAAGGCATGAAAACATCCAGAAAGAAATAGTAGAAGGAAAAGTCGAAGGGAAAAGAGAAAGAGACAGAAGACGAAACAGCTGGTTCAAGAATATTGAAGAGATGACTGGGAGAACAATGAATGAGTGGTGCGAGATAGCACTAGACCGAGAAAGAGGCGTGTCATGACCTCTAACCTCTTTAGAGACAGAACCTCGAATGAATGAACGAGATTTTATGGACACCCTGTAGAGACGTCTGCGGGCTGGCGTATTAGTCTTGCCTAATAATCACTTTTGTTCTTTTTATCTGACAATGAAAAAGTCCATGTTAGGTTTGGGATTTAACGACGCATCAGCACAATTACAGCTCTACTGTGCCCAGCAAGAGTTTGGAAAGTAATTTAATTGTGTGTTGAAAAAAATCTGTTTTTATCTCAACTTTTTCCATTCTGTTTTCTAGGTTTGACATAAAAATAGCAAAGCTAATTTACCCTTTTATTTTTTTAAATACTGTTTAAGTCTGTATTATACTTATTAAGTCTGCTATATACTTACTGCATAATAAGTAAGTAATATTTGTTAATATTGCAAGTCCATAGTAAAGAGAAGTAATTTAATTGACTGAAAATAATAGATAGCTTGGGGAGGGGGGGGGCTCTGACAAGACCTTAGGCTAAAAACCTCTAGGTATATCATCTATGAGGTACATAGGATGAGAACGTGCAAGTGGCATTTATAACACAATTATGATGCCTTTCCCCCTAGAAAGGGGGTGGGGATGGAGGAAGGGGAGGGGGGATTATCAAAGGCAGTTATAAATTTCTTGCTCTAAGGTCACGTGGCATCTACAGGCACTCTCTTTGGGGGATCTTTGTGTGTAGCTGGAGAGTTTTCTCCAAACCTCAGTCCACCATTATGGTACACTTCTTTGTATGACATGACTTTTATAGGCTCCGGGTGGTAACTCTCAAATACCTTTAGTCTAGTTCGTGAAAATTGCCAAACGCAAATGCGATCCACTAGAATGAAAACAACAGATAGATTCCCTTTGATCCCAGGTCACATTTCTCTTATCAATACCACGGCGCAGAGGTTCTCATCCTACCATGTCCGCATGCCTCATCCCAACTCTCCCTACCCTATTCGAATACGGGCAAGTGTTTATGTCTTTCGGCTCGCCAATATTTCATATTTCATCTTCCTTTTATGGTTATCACCACGCACCAAAGACCGTCATTAAATACGATCTTAAGAGAATAATTTTCTATCGGGTAATCGCTCCTCCTACAGACAAAGTCCTGTACCGTAACAGGGCTGTGAGTATGACTCTTCCCTAAGGCGGTGGTCCAAACATCTCTTCCAGTATATCCACGAGTATCCCTTATTCCTCTGTCCCTATGTATTCCATATAAAAAAAAGACTTATCTGGCAAAATATTAATCGCCTGAATGAGCAACCACCAGCCTCAAAGCTATTTCATAGTCGTCTCTGTTTACTGCAGTTTTCTCCTATCTAGCGCGATCTTTCTCTCCCCTGCCCCCCCCCCCTTTTTTTCTGGTTGATTCTTCCCCATGTCTACTCAGTCTTGGTACTTGTTTGTTTTCTTAAGACTTTCAATTCTTAGAGAGTATGATTATCCACGACATTTAGAAGTTGCCAATTTTTGCCGAAAAATGTTGTGGGTAGATATTTGGAATTTGATATTTTTGCCCGAACAACCTACTCTTCCATCGATTTTGAATTGCCAAGGGTTCTCTAACGTGCGTAACGTACACACGGGACCTGTGAAATAAATTCGCCCTTATCCGAGAAGGTTAGACGTCGGGCTATCTACCATGAAGAAGCCAGGGGACCGTTGAGTCAATGAAAAAAATGCGGGTTTTCGATCTTCTTGTCCTTCCACCCCCCGATGCAGGATCCGCGAGTCGATCCCGGCCTGTTTTCTCCATGAGCAGATGCCATACCACAGAGCTACTGCGCCTCCCTCCTTAATATTAATACTTCTTGATCTTTGCGTTCTGAGAATTTGTCTTTACCCCTTTTACCGACTTGTAAAGATCTCAATAAATCTTTGGGAAAACATCAGCACAATTTTCTGTTTGAGATGACATCGCAAAGCTATGAATCCAGTAAAAAAAAAAAAAAATCATATATCATATTTGATTTCTGTCTTTTTCATCCACCATCCGAAATGGTTAAATGAAATGTCAGGTTGTTATGACCAGCTCTGTTACTTCCCTTTGCCAGACACGAGAAGTATAGAACGAGCACAGCAAAGAAGAAAAAAAAGATCACACCTCTGAGTACTTTGCTAGAAACATATATAATCTCATCTGTGGTGTACAGAAAATGCTATCTTCTTACTGTTGTAATTTTATGTCAAGTTTTCGAATGGCATAAAATAATTGTGTTGTTGTTGTTGTTGTTGTTTTTTGTTTTTTTCGTCTATACACTACTTGACAACACCATTCGTGTCTGGCAAAGGGAGGTAATAAAGCTCATCACAATGATCTTCCATTAATCTTCCATATACTCTGCAACAAAACCTATAATAGACTTATGGGCTCGAAAACTGCTGAGTGGATCCTATGACATTTGGCACACGACATTGTGGAGCTGCATTTCTATGTACAAACCCGAAAAAGTTATCTTTAACGTTATTCTAAAAGGCGATAACAATCGAATAATAAACTCGCGAAGGTGCTTGATCCGATTTGTACCTTCGATAGTATGACGCGTTCAGAATAGATATCTACATTATCTTTGAGTAAAATTCAGTTTAATGAACCAAAATATCAACAACGAGGTGTGCACATTTGTCATATACTTTAAGGGCAGGGCTACACATGTAGGCCTACATGTATTTAAAAAATCTCCCATGGAGACCGTGGGTGCAATGATCAAAAATATATCTCTGATTTGGAACGAAAAAGAACAGTGAAGAATCTGTGTTAGATGCTTGGTTATTGCAGGATTAAGCCTGCAGTTCAGACGAGATGCAAACTTAAAGTTATGAAACACCCATCACTGGGGAATCGCATACAAAAGATTTGAGAACCCTTGCTGTACGGCGTTGTGGGTTTATGGTCAATACCTTCGGTACAGTAAGGATCAAATTTCCCTCCTAAATTAGCCAGCTCGGGACAAACAACATGAAGCATATGGCGACTCTCAAATCTCAACACTGTGTGTCTATGTGTGACCGTTTGCCTTCGGACTTGCCGGTCAAGGTCATTGGTATCTGACTCAATAATAGGCCTATAGTATCTTAGTAAAATCAATGGGAAGTCAAGACCTGTTAAATATTTCTACCGTTTACCCAACATCGCACTGTGATATGATTATTATTAATAATTATTAATTATTAATTTATTAATTATTATGGGTGTTATAAATTTGTTTAACTATTAATTAACTTGGGTGATGATTATAGCACTGTGGCTTTAAATTTCATAATTGTTGTTGGCCCAATACACATAAAACTTAAAGTTGAGGGAGTTGGAAAAGATCACTTCATTTTATTTTTTCACGAAACAATTATTCAATATTTTCTATCAATCTATTCGGTTTGCAAACTGAATCCTATTTCAGTGTTTTTCAGCGAAATTCGACCCATGTCCGTTTAAGCACGAAGTTTTCGCGTCTCTCACGACAACATTGAAATGAACATGGACGATCGCGAAGACATCTCCTCCAAGGTGATGTTATTGTCTTTCTAGGGATTGGACATCTTGCAAACATAGTGTTTTCAGATATCGCTTTTGTTTGTTTGTTTCTTTCTTTCTTTCTTTCTTTGTTTTATCAGTCACCTATTGTCCTTGCTACTACAAAGAATTACATCGGAATGGAAACTCGTTTTGACTAGCCCTATTACATCCGACCGTTTTCCCGACAGAATGGAGTGTTGAGCAAGCAGTGTACCCCCTTCTCCCCCCAAAAAAAGCAGTTCTGGGTTCTTTGCGAGAAACTTACACCATGAAAATCCCGCACGGGGGCCCGGGATTTATAAGTAGTTTCCCTTTCCCATCTGCAGGCGGTCTAAGCCCTCCACCGGTAGACTGTCTCCCATGGAGTGCCATCTTCGACATTCCATGGGAGACATCTCTTCTCTTTGTGCTTGCTCCTGTCTTCTGTTTCGCTTTCTTTCTTCTCTTCTTCTTGACGTATAAAATGTATCAACCGTGTTTGACACAATATAGCCGTAATCGTGCTGGTGTGTCGTTAAGCCCAAACACAAACAAACAAACACTACGAAAAAGTCGGAAAATTCGTGATGTAAGTAAAATGTATATGCCTATTGTGTGTGTATGGGGGAAGGGGTCCTTTTGTTATAATTTTATCAATTTTTGTTTGTATGTTTGCTATTTTGTCTGTTCTTTCATTCCTTTGTTTGATTGTCTGTTCGTTTGTTTTTTGTTGTTGTCATTAATCTTTCCAACCACAAGTAGTAAAGTGATTTATTTTTCCTTCTTTACACTTCTTGGTCAACAGCTCCACAGTATGGCAAAGGGAAATGTAACGGGCAGATCAAAACGACCTCCCATTCTCTAAGGACAGTTCAAGATGTAAAACGTGATATTCATTCACTCATTCATTGCTCCCCGTAGACCAGTTGTCCTTAGGAGCGCCTCAATAGTTTTAACAACCAGTTTCCTCTATACCTCTTTGTTCTATACCTCTCTTAAGATGTCCCTAGGTTCCAGACCCGCCCACTTTCGTATATTGCCATCCCATCTCTTCCCCTGTCTGCATACTCCTCCTCTTCCTGAATCTGTACCCTGCAACATAGTCTGTGCGAGGCCTGAAGATCGCGTTAAATATCCACACCACGCCAGCCCTTGATATTATCATTTCGTAAAGAGCCGCTGCTTTCCCGAAACTCTTGGTGAAGTGCAAGTCCCGAAACAATGAAACAAACAGTGTCAGTTTCCTATCGATGTTTTGTGTCACATAGTTGTTGGGGTGTGTGCAGGCTTTGTAGACAGTCGAATACACCAGGGAATTGTACTGAGATACTTTGGCAAAACACGCAGCGCCTTGCTCATCACAATTTGACTTTTGTTTTGTTTGTTTGTTTGTTTGTGTTGGGGTTTTAACGACACATCAGCACGATTACGGATATACTGTGTCAAATACGGTAACATACGTTTACATGTCAAGAAGAAGAAAGGTCAGAAAGCGGGACAGAAGACATGAGTAAGGAGAGAGAGAAAATATGTCTCCTCTGGAATGTCGAGGATGGCACTCCATGGGAGACACCCCACTGATGGTGGGCTTAGAAAAGACAGAGAGAAAATAATTAATGAGCGACAGAATGAAAGATTGAATGGATGAATAAACGACTAACTGGCTGACTGGCTGACTGAATGAATGAACGAATAAATGAGTAAATGAATAAAAAACAAAAAACAAAAACAAAAAAGAAAGGACTAAACGTGGATTAGTCGAGCCCACACGACCCAGCCTAAGTGCCGTAATCGTGCTGATGTGTCATTAAACACCAACACATCCAACCAACCAATCTCTCTCCCTCTCTCTCTCTCTTTCTCTCTCTCTCTCTCTCTCTCTCTCTCTCATTTTGCAACTGGTTCATAACTTTCGATCTGCGACAGATTTTCATCGACTTAATAAAGTGTGGTTGAAAATTTGATACAACGTGTAATTCGATAACGCTTACTGAGCAGTATTACTCAGGCAAATGCACCTCAATCATTATAGAAGTATAAAGGGGCCGATCTAACTGAAAGACTAACCTGATATATCTTGCTTATGAATTCTTCACGAAACAGCATGCATTGTAACAGGAAAATAATGATGATAATAATAATAATTTTTATGCACCACTTACTCCCGTCCACTACAAGTTCCAAGGATTTATAATGGAGACATCTGAAGTGGAGAAGAAAACAAATATAGCCGTAATCGTGCTGATGTGTCGTTAAACCCCAACACAACAGCACAGAAAGAGAAACACACACACATACACACACACACACACACACACACACACAAATACAAGAACTGCACAGAAAGAGAAAGACAGTTTCTGCTCTAGACAAAAGAATTTTAAAAAATAATAATAATAATAAATACGAAAAACACAAAGAAGGGCAAAAAAAAAAAAATTCATCGCGCAGTGAATTTTTCAAAAATTCCAGTTACTCATGTCTTAAATAACAACAGAATAAGTGGCATTCTCTCTTTTTCTTTCTCTACGGTCTTTATATTCTACCTCTTCTACCCGGCAAGGGGAAGTCCATGTAATCTGGCTGATGGTCAATACAGTTCATTCGTAGTATCCAATATAATAATATAGCGATGTTGTTTGTCATATAACTTCAGCTTCAGCATGGCCAAGTCTGCAGCCACTGGAGATTTCGAACGATTCCGTTGTTGTTTTGTTTACTTTGTTTTGGCATGAGTCGCATGCCAGTAGTTCATCTTACTGGAAATCCTAAAGAGAAAGCAGACCGAGCGAGGGTTTATGGGATTCAGGTAAGATGGGTTTTTCCCCCGTGTAATGAACGGGCAGAGAGAAATAATGGGGGACGCCAGAGGGAAGGACGGGCAAAAAAAGGAAGTAAAAAAATTAGAGTATTAAAAACATATACATGTCTTCATGGAGGGTCAAGGCAAATGCCCAACATCGTTAATAAAAGCCATTTCATTTTTTTTTTAAATAGGATAATGCGAAGTGCATAGAAACAGCATAATAATTCCCAATAAATGAGTGTACAGAACTAGACAGATGAGCTAACTGGCACAGGAGGACAACCAGGGAGATCAACCATTCCGCAGAGACAGGCAGACAGACAGACAGACAGACAAACAGACAGACAGGCAGGCAGATACAGACAGACAGACAGACAGACAGGTAAACAGACCGACGGACAAACAAGCAAACAAAGACACACAGACAGGCAGATAGACAAACAAACGAGTGGCTAACAAATATGAACACAAACACAAATTCAAGAAAGAGAGAGAGAGAGGGCCGTGGAATTAGAGATCAGGGAGCAAGTGAATGAGAGTAAGAAAGAGTAAGAGAGAGACAGCACAATGGGAAAGAACGATCAAATGAAAGAGAAAGGCAGAAGGTGGTGTAACCGTAAAACGGACTTAAAATAATTATTTCGCCTGTTATTTAATAAAAACGATTGTGATTAAAAACTTAACAAGCCTTTTATTTTTTTCACAAATCGGATTTTCAGATTGTCAGGTATTGCCGTCTTTCACTCCAGTCTTTTCTTCATGTCTAAGATAAATAGGATTAAATTTGTCTATGAGAAATGGGATTAAATTATGTTCTTAAATAACAGATGAGGACAAAGCTCCTTTCTCTTCGAACGGAATTGCGTCTTTAGGAAAGGGATTTGTGAGAAGGGAGTTGG
>JBCAUA010105254.1:0-10155 GCA_038406235.1 Peronia verruculata
AACAAAAGCTCAAAATCGCATTTTTTGGGCAAAATCCACATTTCAGGACGCGCCCCCCCCCCCCTTAAAGAACCCTTGGCAGTTTAAAATCATGGAAAAGTAGGCTTGAGTGCCGCTGTCCGAGCAACATTTCCAAATTCCAAATTTCTACCCACAAAATTTTTCAGCAAAAGTTGGCAACTTCTAAAATCCTACTTTCTAGGGATTGAAAAAAAAAAAACAAAACAGGAAGTCGATCAGCTAAAAGTTCATCTGGCGAAAGAGGCCACAGAACTTCTTCGCACACACACAGTCACACACACACTTAAACACAGAGAGAGAGAGAGAGAGAGAGAGAATTTGACTCTGGCGGTGGGGATAACACTTACAAGTCCGGGCCAAGATGAACTTGTTTGACACACCTGCTATCTTGACAGTCTATTTTCAGCTTGTCTTTGTGTGCAGCCTGGGTCTAATTATTTATGGCAGTCACTCCCGATTCTGTGTTTGTCTGTGTGTCTGCCTACCTGTCTGTCAGTATGTCTGCATGTATTTCCCTCTATCTGTCTGCCCATCTTCCTGTTCTAACTTTTCTAATATGATAATCACAATAATAATAATACCTGTAGATGTAAGAGGAATAATAATAATAACAACAACAATCAGGAGAAGTTTCGCGAGAAAAGTCTTTAAAGATTATACATGTAGTTTTCAAAGTTGGAGCAGCACGTGTGGAGTGCTCATAAGGTTTGCACTTGCAAAAACACCATTACCATCACCATCACCACCACCATCATCACCATTAGCACCATTAGCACCACCATTCAGCACCACCACTACCACCACTTTGGACTGACCGTCACTCCACATGTGCAGTAACTGCTGTAGGAGGGCGGTGTACGAGTCAAGTCCCTGGTCATGTAGGCTTCTCTACGCACTCGCCCTGTCCATTATTCACCCTCCCCCCACCCACCTCAAGCCTCAACCAGGTTTACAATCACCGGTTCGGTACCAGAACAGATGGTTGGCCACGGATGCAAAGATCTCGTGAGAACATTGAATTACAACTCTTTGCTGTCCTTTAAAACTAAATACGATTTAACCAGACATTCTTACGTGCATGCACAAACATACAGGCACACAACACAATAATCACACATATACCTAGATATAGACATTTACGTAACTGTATATTACATTCAAATTTCAATACTTATTTTATAAGCAGCACAGCGCACGCAGGTACGGCCCTGACCCACTTCTATTATCAAGCCTCTCATGCCTTGGTGTGGATTTCCTGGCTGGCATAATTTAAATAACTTTTGTAAGTTGTGTTTAACTTTCAAATTTGATCGCGGGACAAAAACCAATGGGAAGTCCTGAATTACAAGAATAAATCTTGAGTTTAACTGGAGAGATGGGATTGGGGGGGGAGGGAGGGGGGGGGGGTCAAGTGTAAACAAATTTAGAGCGGCAAAGCTTTTCTTATCAGTAGGCTGAGTAGGAGAATGACCTTCAACCCAAAGTTTACAGAAAATCTCCATTTTACTTCCTTGTTGCTGTTTCACTTCTCTTCCTTTTACACATACAAACACACACACACAAAGATATTATACATGTATACTTGCGGCCATATAATTAGATTCAGAAGTGAAATAGGTAGAAATTAGCACCAGTTCGGTATCATACGAGTGTATTATGTACCAAGTTGTGTAACTATTCTGATCTATGCAGAAGACTAAACCAGTGAACCAGTTTCTATTCTACATTGGTGCCAGTGGCAAAGAGGTTACAACGAACAAACGCTTTGCCTTAGACTAAGTTAGTGGCAAATACAATCAAGTACTGGGGCTGGTTGTCCCCACTGTCCCCGCCTATTCCTGTGGTCTTTCATAGCCGAATTTGAATCGACCATTGCTTGGCTTTTTACATGGCCGGTTGTTCGCAGTATCTGCAGGTGAATGATCGCTTATGCCTAGATCTACACTGTATTTGTTTGTTTGTTTCTATTGAAATGTCGAGGATGACATTCCATGGGAGACATTCCACCGATGTCGGGCTTCACCAGCTGTAGATGGGAGCAAAGAACCTACTTATATACCAGGCCTAGATCTATCTGTGGGCCTGCAAGTCCGATTTTTCACACTGTTTTCTGCATTGTTTCCCTTGCACATTTCTAGCCCACCTTTTTTTGACAGAACGTAGCAGAAAATAACATACAAGGGTGGAAAGATCTTCGTCATCTTTGGTGTTTCTGATTTCATAAACTCTCTTCTTTCTGTTTCTGTTCTAGCTGACCTCGCTTCACGTGCTATGGCAAGGCCGTAATGGTGACCTTTCTGCATTTACAATCTAGGCCTATGGATTTCACATGGCTATTTATACAGTCGACAGTGTGGCGCCGGGACGCTGTAAATCTGGGGAACGTGTGGGGTGGGGGGGGGGGTGGTTGACCTCAGTTCAAATGGGCTCAAGGCAAACCAGAAAATTAATGTAACCTCAAGTCAATCAGATCAGGTTTTCAGTCACTCTAGCGGGAATCTCCTCAGAACTGCAGCCGCTTATGTGATCTTTGCACGCAGGACAAAAGTTAAGACTGAGAGTCAAGGTCCTTTTCTCACTTTTCCTTTCTGCAACAAAATTTCATCACACCGGGAAAATATAAAACGACAACCACTGGTGACCTCTCAACCAACTCCCATAGCAGAGGCTTTACGTGGAAGTAAAATAACAAAAGAAAGAACAGTTCAGCTTTGGCGGGTTATTTCCCGAACAAAATAGTCATAGCTGAATTTCGCAGAATACTGAAAACGGAGCCCTTTGTCAACAAAACAGCGCCTACACCTACAGCAGTGACTGCATCGGTATGTTCAAACACACCAGAACTGAATACCTGCACGTTAGATCTAGTTTCCTTATATTTCGTCTCTCAACCTCCCGTGGTTGTATATCTCCAACGTTAGATCTATACTTACGGACACGTAGGCTATCAGCCATGTAGGCCTATATATGAAGTGTAGTAGCAGTAGTATAAGCCATTAGGTCGGCTTGGACGGGACAAACTGCGTGCTGGCACCTCCAGTCCCTGCACAATCCACTTCTGGTGTGTTAGATCACGCGTAGTCAAATGTTTGGCTCGCACACCCCACGACGTGACCGGTACTTTTATACAAAGTTCTGTCGATGAACTACTTTTTCTTTCGTTGTTTATTTAGCGTCGTCAAGGCGGCCAGTGACCTGGGACTGTGTAAGGGACATAACTCACTTAATTCTCACAGATTAATATTGACACTTGAATTACTACGCTTGCTGACATTTGTGCCCACATTTGTCTCGACCAAGAGAACGGCTGGAAATCCCCATCTAATTTTAGTAAGAGGTTACTAAACAAAGACTTCAAACTGTTCACTGTCTCTGACATAGAAAAAAAAAAAAAAATACAAAAATGCACGGGAGTGGTGACAATTGTTTACGGATCTTGTGGCGGAACAGTAACAAACATTAGTGAGTGTTCTATTTTTAGCAGAGGGCACAAACACTCCGCTCGGGATTTCCAGATTTTTGCTTTGTCGAATATGAACTATTCCCGTGCTTATTAGTGGATGTTAGGTTCTAGGACTGCCCGCGATAAGCAAAAATTTGCAAAGTAGGGATATTATAATTATTTTGTTACTTACGTACATTTGAAATCTTATAAACTCTTCCATACTGTTATGAACTCTTCCTCTACCGTATCTATCACCCTTCCCCGCCTCGTGTAAACTCTTAATCCCTTATAATGGAAATTTATAATACCATGTATTTTATTTATAACGGCCCACCTCGCGATAGAGCGGCAATTCGCAATACAGAAATACACATATCCATTATACAGTATATAAAAAACCAGCCATACAGTCATGCCACCAAACTCAACAGGGATATAGCGAGGGATGACTGTAATGTATGTTAAATTGTTAACGATAGATACACACACACACACATAGTGACATGCGTGCATACAACACACTACACCTACTCAACATAAATAATAAGCTTACAGCCCCACACATCTACATGTAATTGTTTACATTTCTACAGTATTTAATGATCTGCTTCTGTTCCATTGTCTTTAGTAACTTTTGTAAATGTAACACGGTCAGGTACAGAGATAGCGTGTTTAGCTTAGCCCACACAGTTGTTAGTTATTCCCTGTCGTTAGTCTGTAGTGTATGTCTCCCCTCTATTTGTCCAACTGTCTGTCTATCCCTTTCCTCCACTGAAATTCTCATCCTCGTCTGGCCATCCATTATCTTCAATTCCAGCACACATTTTGTCGTTGTTGTTGTTGTAATGCGAGCCATGTCTAACACTTAGAGAACATTATGAGCACACGTACAGTGACGTAGGCTGGACCAGAGAGCTTGGCTGGACGGAAGTTTAACCACATGCCATTCCTATGATGTTTATGCTGAGAGAGTGGGGTGTATGTGTGTGAGGGGGGGGGGCTGTGAGTGAGAATTGGCCAGGGAAAGGAATCAATTATACAGGATGTAGTTAGAGAAGATACATGTACATGTTGTCATATACATATATATAAAGGAAAGGGGGTGTGATGAGTGTTTGAAAGAGTGTGTGAGAGAGAGAAGAGAGTACAATGAAAGCGGATCGGAAAAGGGTTGTATGAAAGATACACATACACACACACACACACAGAAAGAGAGAGAGAGAGAAAGGGAGAGAAAGAAAAGAGAGTCCATCCCAATCCCCTTTGACTTTGACTTGAGTCAGTCAGGTGCCGGTTTGGCGTTTATCTTGGATCTGCAGCCAACCTGGCACAATGTCAGGGCAGACAAACGGACCAAATCTTCTGCAGCAAACAAATCACACGAGACAGTCCCAGTCAGTGGTGAAATATCTTCATTTATTGCAAAAGGAGTAACAAATCCAAAAACAAGAGTGGAGCACATGGCCGCCGTCATCAACAAGTACATACAGGCTTACGGTACTTTCATCCATTGTAGATAAATGCCCCAGTGGCTGACCCATCAACTTGTAAAAATCAATACCGACAATAATGTAAAAATCACACACACTAAACCAAATAAATTAAAAAAAAAAAAAAAACCCAGTAATATTAATACATGTAATCATAAAACAACAGTAACAAGTCATCACAGGATATCGTAGGCTCCATTATGCCACTAGCAAGCAAGCCGGACCAGCTCTCCTCTACACGGTACACCTCTCTCACAATCATCCACTTCACAATTAGGTATTTTTTCAAAATCACATGACCTAGTGAACATCGCTCACATGTGGCTTTGTTTACTTGTTATGTGCATGGCAGACAAATCTGGACGAATGATGAGCTCTCAGACCTGTCACATCATACAAACAAAGCCACATGTGAGCGATGTTCCCTATGTCATGTGATTTTGAAAAAACAAAATACCTAATTACATGTATACAACTGACAAAGTACAACACTCACTCACTCGTGGATATGTATAGCTTTCCAGGGGGCTGGGAGGGGGGGGGAGGGGGAGACAACAACAGCAAGTATTTGTGCTACATGTACACATCAAAATCTATGCCACACACACACTCATGCCCACACACACACGAGCGCACACACACAGCCACACTTACATAGGCCCTACACCAGCAGGCCTACATACGTAATTACAAGTACATTGTAGTACCGGTCATTATGTCAACAGTAGAAACAAAAATACATGTATCCCAGCATGTAAGAACTAAAAACATAAAACTATAGAGATATGACCTATAGAGATATGACCTGGTAACAAAGAGGTTAAGAAGGGAGCACTGAATACCAATTACAATGTACTCTGTATTAAATTACTATTATGTATGACCTGAGCTGACAAGGGATTAAAGATTAAAGTGACCCTTTCCAAATGTTCTGCACAAACATCTAGGCCTGTTATTTAGGTCGATGGCAGCTGTCCCAGTTTTACTTCTATCTCGTCCCTTCTGACTGACTGCCTGTTACTAAACTGTTATTCAAGTTATTCAATCTGCAAGAACTCTAAGTCTAAGACAGAAAGAACGGTGTCATCTGACGTAAGCGGCCCGGGGCAAAGACAGGCCCACATTCCAACCTCCAGGCTGTACCGCACTCTTGCTTAGTCTAACTCTCAATCTACACAAACATCTATTATATGTACAATTACAACTGACCAAAACCGCTGGCTGAGCTTCTGGTTAGGGAGATTAGGAGATGGAGATTGGCAGCGACTGGCCTGGCCTGTCCCATTTCCATACTGCACTGCTCAAGTAGGCCATAGAAATTAGGCTGTGCATGTTCGCTCGGTGGTTGATGCAACTACACAACCATTAGGCTTAGACTACTGGTCCTGGTGACTTTCTTACTAAACTGAACTTAACACTTCCCATTCCATGTTATTTGTTCTCTCTTTCTTCTCCGTTTCTTCATTCTCCTCTGCTCTCTGATTGAGTCACTGTTAAGGTGTAGATGATTCACTGTGTATGTCAGTGCAAAGCTGGGCAATAATTAGTACAGAATTACATATTATTAATACAGTACATTCAATGTTCTAACAAAACACTGCGCGTACCTTTCTCACCTTCCTCCAACACCTGTTGTTGTTACTGATGTTGTTATGGCTGACTGACCCCCACCTGCCAAGAGTTAAAAGAAACCGCACACAGTCTGGAAAGTTTGGATAGATCTACTGGTCTGGCTGTGTGGGACGGACGCTGCATCGGACTGGTGTCAAAATGTTTCCTAAACTGTCCTTATATGGAATAATCAATCAACTGCATCAAAGACCAAGAAAGTTTGTGAGAATTCAAGGACATGACATACTGCAGGAACTGCATGGCTTGTATCACTTGTCACTGCCAGACAGTCCGTCTTCTTAGTTCCTCTCATCTCTCACATCTTCCTGACGAGTCCACAAGTCTAACTTAGGAGGAATGAGCATGGCTGCTTCCTTGTTCACTCTCATCTATCTTACCCTGGCCCTCATCCCCCTACCCCCCCCCCACACACACACACACTTTGACAATTAGTGATAACAAAGGACAAAGTTTAGAATTTGGCACATGCGTATTCCACGTCACTGCCAGCAGGAACGAACACACACACACTCACTTTACAACTGTGTGGAGGTAAAGATTAGAACCAAACTGGCAGAGGATTGGATTTGATTGCCTAACTATTAATTCCAAGTCCATGTTCAGAATATTATACATAATTATGTCAGGTCGACACTGCCTTCATTCAATCACAGGTACAAGTACATGGACATACTCAACTGTACATGATTGTATTTGTAGGCTACATACATGTATTCAACTTGAGGAGGTGTGGCCGTGGGTATGGAGCTCAGAACTACTGTATTTCCAGCACCACCAATGGGCAATCCCATACACCATCCTCAATATTCAATAATCAAAGTCTTCAGGGACATTTCTACAAGACTGGCCAGATACAATATTGCATGTATGATTGTGTATCAATGGCGACAGAGCAAAGTGCTGAGATGAGCTCACAGACAGAACATTATCTGACCACCCACAGGCATGCTGCCATGGTGCACTGCTATGTCAATGTGCAAACAACGGGCTGTGGTCTGTGGAAGGTCGCGGGGAAGGGGGGGGTGGGTACTAAGGCTCATTATATATTATACACAAAAACCTGGCACTGAACCAGAAATCCATTGCTGACCAGCTCACTCTGCCCAAACCCTATACATGTACAAATGTAGTACATGTAGTACACATCTACAAACAGCGCACATATAACAAAGGTTTTACATAATACATTCTCGGCTGGCAAAGAGATGAAAACTACAACATCTCAGAATTGATACAAAATCTGTGTTCTTAACATACCTGTAGGGACAATCTGCATACGTTGTATTTCAACTAACCTCATCAAGTTTAGAAGTACCGGTACATGTCATGTATTGTTCTTGAGATTCCATACACTGTTAAGACTTACAGCCAAAATCTTTCTGTCCAGCATTCCAAGCCACTCAGTGTCAACATGTAACTTTCTACCCGCTCTAATGTTCCCTCTGGTTCAAATCGTGAACTTATTTTAAACCTGATATGTCTTCCACATGCTAAAAATTGAGAATTTCAAACTTAAATCCACACGACAACATAATATATGGACGTGGGGGGGGGGGGGGTTTACAATCCGCGCTATGTCTTACTCTTATGCTTTGCTGTCTTACTCTTATGCTTTGCTAGATTCTCACCCTAAGACTTGCACGTGAGCGCTCCTGATGTGTACAATTTTCCTAGACTGTTACCTGTATGTATTTCTCAATGATGCTGGCAGATCAGTAGAAGACAATGACGATCGCTGTTCATTATGTAAGCATACCACTTCTCCATGCACAGATGCCATGGGCACCATCTGCTCTGTGGACATCAACAGTTTCCTATCTCTGGCCTCTTGACTTTCAGCTGGAAATATTCAATCCATACAATGATGCAGTGACTTGTGATAACAAGAGAACTGAGAAAAACAAATCAGATCCTGGCAATGGTCAAACGTAAAGTAAAGATAAGTTCTACCCTCACATCACTTACTGCAGCCAAACCTTGAGCTATGCCCGCTCCTTTTTCAAATGACATGAGCTCTTAATGGACGAATATGTCATAGATGAGCCTGGTGCCTGTGTTCGAATAATTATCTTTGTTGAAACATGTGAAAAGTTTCCATCACAGCAAAATGTGTTTGTGAGCAAATGTAAACAAATACTGATCAAGGATAAAAAAAATTTTAAAAAAAGAATAACACAATAAAGAGTTAAATACATGTAGTTCTCTCACATATTTTAAACTTCTATGATGTTTACAAAACATTCTGAAAACATTCAAGTGCCACTCATCTGCCTTTTCATTTCACATACAAGTACACAAGTGACTGCTGGCCCAGGGTAGCTCCTAACAAACTGTCACAACTGCAATGTAACTGCAAAGAACTGAAATTTGAAACTTGCACTTTCCACGGAAATGTTTACCACTACTTTATTTATAGCCACAATCTGAAGTGACCAATCAGAGCAATTTAAACTGGCAATTTCACTGGCAGCCTGTAATTTGTACAAGAACTTGACCACTGATTGTGCTGCACTAGACTGAAATGTGACTCAAATGTTTTGGCCAGCTTTGATCTAGATTCACTGACCACCAGAGATGCTAATAAGCAAATGACAAGACAGGTGACTGCAGGCAGACACAGGGGTATCAGGCTATGGTATTGTCTATCATATGCTACAGTGACAGTGCTAGCCTGGCACGGACCGTGTGCCAAAACAATGAACAGAAAACCCCAAAAGGCTCACACCATTCAAGCAGAAAGACACGCCTAGACAATGATACCAATGATGACTGTTGGCGTGCAAGGTTTGGAATCTTCAGTCCCTAACATACATCAAGCTCTGGACATAAGGACAAACTGTATGAATTATTCAATAGTTTTGGCATGTCTTGCATGCCCTGGCTCTAGGAGCACTCGGAGCCCCACACAAGCCCAGGGACTGACAGAACAGATGTATCCCAGCACACAGATTGTAGAACCCTGAGAGACATTGCATGTGAATGACTGTACATCTCCTTCACATCCTCTGGTCACAGTTCCTGAGGTGTAAAGTGAAGTGGTTGTAGATTACTGCTGGCATGGATCCGTTTCTTTTTCTGTCTACATTTACAATTTCATTGTATATTTCCAAAAGGCAAGCAAAATTTTATGCATTTCATAATTTAAAAATGACACCGTCAACTTTTCATATCTCTTCATGATTACCAGGGATGTCAATCTGTCTACATGAAAAATGGTAAATGATGCTGGATTAAGGGCCAACAGAGAAATTACTGACATCCAAAAAGTCTATTTTCCTTCTAAAGTAGGAAATTTGTCATCCCTGCATTGAAAAGTGCACAATGACCTTGCAAAATGTGTCAGCTGGTAATGAGTTCAACACACTGAGAGCACAAGAGGCCAACTTCTGGTAGCACTACAAACAAGACAACTGTCTGTGAACCTGTGGGGCTTGTGATGTAAAATAATGACAGGTGGAAGTGAACCTACTTTGTGCATTAGAAAGAGTTGAAGCCTTTCAATCCTAAGAGATAGGATTATCTCAGCTTTTAGAAGTTGTCAATTTTTGCTGAGAAATTTTGTGGGTA
>JBCAUA010105275.1:0-10154 GCA_038406235.1 Peronia verruculata
CACCCCAAAAAAAAGCAATTTTTACATAAAAATAAAAAAATCAAAAGATTTAAATCACGATTTTTTTTTTTTTTTTACAAAAAAATCATTTGATTTAAATAATGGGACGTGTGGGAGTACATGACGAAAATAATGTGATCTATGGTGTAAAAACGGAAGATATGCTGTAAATGATGTAAAAATATTGGAACATGTGTTTCATAATAATGGAACATTGGAAGGTATGGGCTAGGCTAAAAAATGTCATTAATGGGGAAACCCTGTAAATAATGAAACGTATGTGGCTTCATGGGCCACAGAAGTCAACAATAGTGCAGAAGATGGCTGAGAGTGGAAATGTAAGGAGTAACTAAGATTTCAGATCAAATTTCTTTGATTTTCAGACTGTCAGTGACTGCCATCAACAAGCCTCACTTTAGTGACAAGGGGGAAGCACTCTTTGCCATCTTTGACGGAGGCCGGAACGAGACGGTGGCCAACCAGCTGTGCGACATTATTCCAGCTGTACTGAGGGAGGAAAGGGCCAGGAGCAAAAACCCACAGGTCTACCTGAAACACTCCATCCTCTCTGCCCACAGGTACCTGAATGTATCCAATGTATCATCTGTAAAGTCAGTTTTTCTTATGGCATTGCGAGATATCGAGTCTACCCACACTTTGTGTAGCGAAAAATGTATAAAATCTTTTGGAGGAACTGTGATTGCACTCAGATTTTCAGAATTATCTACGAGTGATGAAAAAAGCCATAAGGCCACACGAGAGACTTCACTAATAATGTTTCTTGGCTACAAACATAATATCAGACACAGCAATCTTATCGGTAGGGCCTAAATGTAAACTAGATGAATAAAAATTGCAATCTTTTTTATTAAGCATCATATTGATACGTGAATGTCGCCCACCCTAATTTTGCTGTGAGTTCTGATTTACAAAATAAATTCACTGCAGTTCAGGTTATAATAAAAACATTTCTTGATTGTATTTAAGAGAGCTTTTTTCAAATGAACAACAACTGCACCATGGCTTAAAAACAGTGACAAACTGGGTGCATATGAATGGTTTTAAAAAAAAACATTTAGTTAGTAAAGATCCCTACAGTGACAGAACTTTTTCTCCAAGGTTCTGTTGGAGGAGTTATTTCCCCCCATTGTTGTTGGCCAATGAAGACTGTACTGAGTACAAAGGTCCAGAAAAAGATTGTTGAATTTGATGGGTAGAGCCATGGATGAACTTTTTGAAGACTTAAACATTGCTCTGTTATGTCGTTTCCTGATATGTGGATCTTTCGGAAAGACTCTGTTGCAGTTTCATAATAGGTGTATATGCATCAGCTTACAAGCGTATGGGTGCACTGTCTTTCATATTTTTTTTTCAGAAACCTGAGATCCCAGGGCCAGAAGCTGGGGGCCTCTGGTGCAGTAGTGCACCTCCATAAGGATGAGAAAGGCCAGCATGTCATGTCTGTGGCCAATGTTGGGGATGCTCAGGTAGTGGGAGCTATATCATCGTTCTGTCAGAAACCAAACATTCAGGAGTAGAACCGACCACCAATGTCACAAACTAATATTTCCTCCTCACAAAATCTGTAATTTACTACCATATATCCATACAAGTTATTAAGTATACTGGGGACATAAGAACTAAAGGCTGAAGGGTCGCCCCTGTGTAGGGAAAAAATAAAGTGGGAGACAGGCACAATTTTTTTTTCTAATAAAGTTCTGTTGAGACAACCTCCACTAAGAGGCTGAAAGACGTACCCGTACACAGAACATAACGTAAACCAAGTTATGACTATGAGTTTCACAAACTTCTTATCCAAATCTTGGTAAAACAAATACAATTTTTTAATTCTTTGAATCTGCGTGGCTTATTTTTTTCCAAGTCAATTTGTACATGTGTTTATTAACAACCAAATTTTTGGCTACTACCAGGTGATCCTGTGCCGACAGAAAAAGGCCTACCTGCTGTCACGACCATTCCGTGTAGCGGAGGATACCGAGGACACTGCTAGAGTAATCAAGTCAGGAGGGATTGTGACCGAGGTAAAGATTTGACTGGGCTTATTCCCATCACAAAGTTCTCGCCAATCTGGTTTACCTGCAGAAGTAACAACAGATCTAGCATAGAATAATAATATATCTGTGGTAGTCTAGTAATAACAGATCTAGCATAGAATAATATATTTGTGGTAATCTAGCAGTGGTCAGGTGATGAAATGTATAAAAATGTCAGGACGTTGATTTTGTTCCCACAATGCTCTGTATTGACAAATTTTAATAATTCTTCAGCATTATATCAGTGTTTCAGATTACTCCACCGACATCTATGGACAGTTTATAGGATAGCAATTTCAGTCTGTTTTATTTGACCGTTATTTGTACTTTATTGTTGTTCCCCATGTGCCCAGGATGGCCGTGTGTCAGGAGTGACCTACAACACCCGACTGTTGGGCTGCAGTTATCTCTACCCTCACGTCATCCCTGACCCCCACGTCAGCTCCACAATCTTGACCTCAGAGGACACATTCTTTGTCATGGCCAGCCATGGACTGTGGCAGTACGTCACATACGACGAGGCCATTAGGGAAATCAAAGTAAGCTATCTCAGCTATGGAGGTTAATGAAAACAGATTTTCATCCAAACCTATACTTAAGTTTTTGTCCTAAATGATATGTTTAGGGTTAGGGTTTATTTTTTTTTTTTTTTAAATACTGACATGCAATATCGCAAACTTCTTAAGAATGCAAGGCTATCAAATTTTTTACTAAAGTTTACTCATTTCATGCACTGTTACCTTTTATCAAATCAAATCCTTTTTTTTTTCTCTTTGTGTCTGAATGCATATTTATTAGCTTCAACAGTCTAGAAAAAGATGAATATATATGAAACACAACACGAAATCAGGCTCTTGTCAAATTTTGAGCATACTGAGTTATTCGTATCACTGTAATGTTCATTTCCCTTTCAGTGAAAAAACTTTTGTTCTACCCTAGGTGGAAGTTGAGATATTGGCAATTAAAGACAACAGGGGTGACCTGTTGCTGCAGTTAAGTTTAGTGAGAAAATGGCCTACCATTTTTATGAATCCTTATTTGACCATGCCACTAAATTGCTTCTCAAATGGCTTTTATCCAATCAATTTCATCAAACTGAACTCTGTGACAACTGTCTGATTTCATCTGTCGTGTCTCAAATGTCTGAATTGTATGGCCTTTAACTTAACTTTTCTGGCCAAGTACGTTGAGTGAGAAAATCTGACGTGTGCTGTGTGAACATTCTGGTCTTACTTACCTCTTGTGCTGACTGTCCCACCCAGGACACACCAGACCCGGTGGTGGCCGCCAAGCGACTGCAGGACCTGGCTCAAGGCTATGGTTCCAGAGAGAACATCGCAGTGCTGGTGGTGCGGCTCATGCTGTCGGAGGAGGAACGATTCAGAATCAAAGATCTGATGCGGGTGCAGCGAGCAGGACAGAAGGAACTGTTGAAAGTGAGCAACGTGGTCAAACAATTGGTTGACATTTGCTTTGTGCAACAAAGCCAGGTCAATTTAACTGAAACTCATGTATTTGTGTTTTCATTTATTTTCCTTCATTTTCAGTGCACTCAACTACACTTTGCATGCAATAGATGAGAGAAACGGATAGAATATGTTTATTAATGTTTTGGTATGGTACATTCTACTAGACTGGTTTGCCAAAAACTCTCAAAGTTAAATTGTCTGATGGATCAAATATTGAAAGTTTCAAATTCAATTCGATGGCGTAGCACTGCATTATAGTTATATATATATATATACATCATTATCTGTTTGATGGTGAAGAAATACTTGCTGAAAACCAGAAACAATAAAATGCAGGCTATTTCAAGAAGATAGTAAACCAAGTTTAGAGGTTTAATTATTTTTCCTACCTCTTACTTATTCCATTTTTCAATGCAGGTCTTGAGTCAACAGGCCAATCTCTTACAGCTACGGGACGGAGTGCCAAAAGTGGAGGAGCTCAACGATGTGGTCATTGACAAGGCTGGACATGCAAAGAAACATCGGAGTGTCCGTAAGCAGCTGGTGGACTCTGGGTCAGTGGGCAGTGCTCAGTCGACAGAAACAACGGAAACAACGGTGTCGAGTCCTTCAGTCTCTGGTGATGGGGTGCTGTTTAAGGATGAGCTCTCCAGGAAGAGGAACAACTCTCATAAGAAGCTGCGCAAGGAGAAGAGTGATGGTGATGCCATTCATCCTGTGGAGAGCAAACTGTACCGGAAAAAACCTCATGGTCTGTCGCACAGCAGTTGGGAAAATATGCTGAAGCGACGTATCTCTGAAGAGCTGAAAGCTAAAGAACTGAAACATTCTTTTGATCCAGATGAAGATGACGATGATGATGATGATGATGATGACGAGGATATGAGTGAAGGGGATAAAACTAACTGGATTGCCATGAAGCAGCGGAAGAGGATGGCAGAGAGGCCAGAGGAATGGGAGGCAGAACTCCAGCATAGAGTGACACAGGAACTGGTGGACAGAGAGCTCAAGAAATTTGTGGAAAGTGGAGAGAAGGAAAGACAGAATGAAGAGGAAGAAGACGATTTGGCCGGAATGAACTGGGATACCAGGCCAAATAGGAAAACTGCTGAAGGACTCAACTCTCATGGGATGTTGCTACACACTTTTGCTAAATCTACAAGTGATGTGCCTTCTGACACTAAATACAAGTTTGGTGTCAATGCTGACCACAGCGAGCTTATTGCCAATGCCGAGTCCAGTGATAGTATCCATAGTGAGCTAATCCGCATGATGGCCAACTCATCCCATTCTGCAGTACAGCAGGCAGACAGTACAATGGATCCAGATGCTCACAATGACTCCTATGACAGGATATCTCCCAGTGAAGGCCAGAATGTGTCGCCTTGTGAGTCTGTTAGCTCTATTGATGTTCGGCTCCACAATGAAGCTGATGAAATATACCGACTTCGTTACTTCAATGCACAAGCTCAGAGTGAAGGTGAGGAAGGGAAAACCGCTCCATCAGGCTCAGAGATTTCCAAATCTGGATTTTCAGAGCAGGATTTGGTGGTGGGAAGTGACCAACGCACACGGCCCTTGTCTCCTGATTCTCTAATCTCACAAGATGATTTTGTCAAACCTCCCGTCACCAATGCAAACATTGACCGAGACGCTTTGCTGTTTCACCAGATGCAGATGGCCAGGGCCCAGGCTCATGCTGGCAGCAGTGCCAGCTTGGATTCCATCCAGTCAGCACCAATGCACAGTTCACAACGAGACATATATCCAGATGTCCGAGCTTCGTCTCACAGCATTGAGGTCCTGGTCAATATCGGGGAGGGGAAGGGAGGTCCTAATGTGTCCGACTCCCTGCGAGGTGGTCGAGTAGAGTGGGGTAGCAGTCTGAGTGGACAAATAAGTGGGACCAGCACCATCACCAGCAGCCGTGTGGCCAATGTGGACTCTGAAAGCGACACGCAATCCAGGGCCCAAGAGGATAGTTTGAGAACCTTCCACAGACAGGTGGAGGCCAAATTACAGTCTGTTGAGAACAAAAATGGAGGTGCTTTTGTCGTTGACGACAATGCTCCTGATGGAGATGAGGATGAAGATGACAAAGACACACTTGTGGGTGATGATGAAGATCTTGGGCTTATAGAAGATGATGATCTGGCCCCTCAGTCGCAGACTCACACTGGAAACCTTCCAGCCAGGTCTAGCAATGGGTCTGTGAGATCTCTCACCTCACACAAGTCTAGTAATGGATCTCTTAAAGCAGCTCAGTCTAGCAGAGCCAGCAATGGGTCACTGACAACAGTTCAGCCACCACAAGCTGTACTTCCAGATGAAGAGCTGGATGAGGATTCAGATAGTGATGAATCCTTGGGCAACGTGTCTTTGGAAGATGGCTACTCTGCCATGGAGTTTACTCGAATCGACCGCAAGGGCAGCCTCAGCATGTTAAATGTACTGGAGAGTGAGTCTGAGGAATATCCTGAACTCTTTGTCAACAAGAGAAATTCAGCCAGGTTTGTCAAGGCCATCATCTCTCCCAAGGGAAGTCATCATGAGTTATCTTCAGTTGGCAAGGGGAACAACCCTGTGCCTTCATCCAAATTGCAGCAACAAAGTGCAAATGATGATTATGAAATTATCGATGAACCACCCGAGCCCAAGGTCAGTGCAGACTATATTGATGACATTGACCCATATGAGGATGTACACTATTCTGCAAAGGAAGAAACAAAGACTTCCATTCGGAGTGTTCCAGTGGCAGACAAGTCAAATCTGTCATCAGAGGAAGACATTGATGCTCTCTATGCAAAAGTGAACAAAATAAAGATGGAAAAGATCCAGGATGACCGAGGAGTGAATGAAGTGATGGGAGAAAACCTGGACAAATTATTTCCCATCATCCTCCCAGCAAATAAGCACAGCAGCAACAATTCCTTGAGCGGTCAAAGTTTGAAACATGGTCATACCAACGTGGACTCTCCAAAAACTGACAGGGACAGCGATAAAGACATTTTCTACTCTGCGTCTGACTTGCTTCCTCAACCGACAGTCAGATCGGATCATTCTACAACTTTTGCAACCTTTGGTGCTCAAAATCAGGATCACACAAATCCAGTGAACAAGCCTAATGCTAGCACAGCTCACAAACTGTCCAGAAATTCACCCAATGGGTTTGGCAAATCCGCATCCCCCTCACTGTCTCCATCAACATCTAGCAAATCCTCACCTCTTCCAACTCATAAGTGCAATAACCTTGACCCCCACATGGCACTCACCTCCGCAGCAACAACCAGCATGACCGGTTCAGCATCTCCTCACTATTCTACCACGTCTTTCAAACCTCCTGTTATCAAAGACTCTCATCCCCCCACCAGCACCGCATCTGTCCCAGCTCCACACAGACGATATCCAGCACCAGCACCGCCACCTCCACTCCCGCCAAAGATACCCCTCACTCCCAGACAGACACCGCCATCTCCTGTTGCACCGCCTGCACGGCCCAGCCCACCGCCTAGAGCTCCCTTCAGCCACAAAACTGTCAGGGCACCGCAGTACCCATCATATGAGGCAGCACCGCCCCCGCCAAAGTCTCTCTCCCAGGTGCAGTTTCCACATCCAGTTCCCCGACAATCGTCCTTGCGGACATCCTCATCCAATAACGGTTCTGACGACTCCGTGCTCTCAGCTCATGAACTGTATCCAGCTTCCCATCAGCCCAGCTCATCTCCATACCCATCGAGTGTAGACATGAACTCTCCTGCAAGCAAACTCCCCACACAGCGAAGCATCATCATCACGTACTTGTGAGCTCTTGCAGGAACTCTTGTAATTGTCCTCTATACAATTCTGACTGATACTTCTGTCTAATGAGAGCCAGACTGCTGTATTCCAAGCAATGGCAGAAAAGGCAGAACTAGGCCAAACAAAAAGGCTCAAAAGACTTGGACTCAGTGCTGTCTTTCTGTAAGGTGAATGACTTCTCAAGCTGGGTGAGGCCTTGTTGCTTGGCCTGAATTCAAAGTCAGGTATTAAGAGGTCATGGTTTGCCATCTATTGAGGTCAAACTCAATGGCCAGAACAGAGACCGAATCTGTGATCAGCCCTGCATGATGTTCTAGTTCCTATAAAACGTGAAGTCACTTTTTCCTAAAAAAAAAGCTGATGTGCCGATGGTCTGCTGGCAAGGCAGATTTGCTGAAGCCACATGACAAATGGAAATAGATATTTTTAATCGTATCCAGAAATGACATAATAGATCAGTGTGATACAATAATCTACTCCAAAGGTGTGTAGATGCAATGTGGAGCGAGTATCTTGTAACTTATAAGCAATCTGCTGTCAGAGAAGAAAAGGAGTTTGACAGTTCTTGATGTGGATTCTCAATACAGATAACTCTGGATGTGGATAGTTAATGTCATAATATTGTGATAAAATACTAGAACAAACACCACCCTGGTGAGAAATGTAAGGGAACCAATGCTGCCAATATGTGCTGGTCAGTAGTTTGACCAAAAACATTTTGTCGCTCAGCCCTGCAATGTCTTTGTGTTCATTTTCATGTACAGATGAGTGTCGATGAAGACGTTTGTTTCCAACAGCTTTAAAACTATCTGTATGTGAGGGGAAATTCAAATGTGTGTTTGTGTATACAGCGGAGCACGCTTAAACCAAAATTTTAGGGACCACACATACTATTTTGGTTTAAACATACTTGGTCTATCCAAACTGGTAAAGTGAAAGTAGTCAGGAGACGGCACCATCTCTATAATGTCAAATTTCACTGAAAAAATAATTTAGATTCCACAAACAATGCCACTTGTTTCACTGATGCAATTCCCCCATGTCCATACTCTTCTTGAGTCCTCCACACCTGCTGGTGGTCTCAGGCCTGACGATGAGAGAATGGCGTGCTTGATTAAGAATAGGCCGTTTTTGGTTTAAATGTGGTCCACTGGTGTGCGAGAACGTGTGACAAGTTTTGCTATCCTAGCATTAACAATTTGTCTTTGAAAAATTGTGGAATAGCAGAGCCCTGTGAAAATGATGTCTTCAATCTATCCATACAATAAAAATCCTTTGTCTTCCTAAATACACCATTGAGCACCAATGTGAAGGTCCAAAGTCCAGACTTTGAGCTCAAATTTCTCACAATTTCATTTTGTTGAACAAATCCTTTGGACCCCAAGGTGACATCTGTTTTTTGTTGTTTCTTTTTTTTTTTTTTTAAATCTCAGCTTGCCTCTTAAGTTCTTTGATGTTCAACATTCCAAATAAATTAATCCTCTCAGGGCCCAGAACTATGAAAATGTAATATAACATTTAAAGCAATTGTCCAGAACTGTACTTTGTATGTCATCAATGACAAACTGAGATCCCTTACACAAAGTCTGGCTGTGCAAGAGTTCTGAAGATTCCATTTACTCTCTGCAGTTTTAGCTACTTAGATTTGCAGCACATTTTCTCATTCTTAGAGGGAAAGCATACTTGATAAGGTGAGGTGAACTGTGCCACATCGAATTTCAATGTCCAATGGAAACATTTTTAAAAATAAATGAAATTTTAACAAAAAAACAGAAAAGAAAAGTAAAAGAAAAAAGTTTGGGAAGAACTTGGGAATGTTAAGCCAACACATTACATTAGCCCTACCATTACAAGCCAAATATTCAAGTGGCATGAGTCAATCTGCTACATACTCACATTATTTAGCCATAAGCTTGAGCAATTTGTCCCCCGTTAAAAACAGGTCATACTAACAACATCAGCATAAAATATTCCTCACAAAATATTCCTGTTGGTATCATATCAAAGGCACTTTGTTTGACTCTACCCAGCCTAAGTGCTACAATGCCCTGCGGCGCGCCTTGCCGGGCTTGTCAGTCTGGATCTCGGTGCTAGTACTTAGCCTCAGGGAGTTTGTTCTGACTATAGAGACTTGGAGTGACACATTGCAGGCCCAGATTGACCACCTTGCTGACCATTGTCTTTCTCTAATCCCTCCCCTAACTCCACCCCTTTTTCACATGCAATAATATTTCCAATGAGCTAATGGTAGGGGAAAGAGTTGTATTTACAAAGACATGTCAATTCCATAAGGATGCCAATTTTATCACCCCTCGTCACACAGACCATTCCCACTACAGATTTGCTCATAACCTGTAAACTGCAAGCTATCATCCCTGTGACCACGTAGACGTAGATTTTTCTTATTAGATCAGACTAGCTGACGTTTATGGGGCGGCAGTGACTACAAAGAAATATGTACAAGTGATCTAATGATTGCAGGTGAGAGCACAAGTGAGCTATCTGATAAACTAATAGATACATAGGCTACTTTACCATTCATTCATAGCATTTACAGACCACTTGTACTCTCAACAGCTTGATCGCTGGTCAATGCTAAACTTGCTGAGTGTGTCAACCGGTCAGGGGAGTCTGCGTTATTACTCAATGTGGTATAAACAGAGAAACTACATGTATTTGATATTCTCTCACATTATCATATAGTTTCTTTTGATTGTAGTTTCGGACCATTTGAGAGGACTTGAGAGGGCCATGTAGCCTTTGATTTCTGTTCTTCTCTTCTGTTCAAGAAGATTTCATCTTTGGGCATGGAATTTCTCACTGTTCTATTAGG
>JBCAUA010105307.1:0-10154 GCA_038406235.1 Peronia verruculata
TGTGGGTTTGTGTGGGTGGGTGTTTGTGTGTTGGTGTGTGTGTGTGTGTTTGTGTGTGTGTGTGTGTGTGTGTGTTTGTGTGTGTGTGTGTGTTTTCCAGTGTTTTTTTTTTTTTATCTGTTTTTTTTTTTAATGTTTTTGAATTTTTTCCCCCGTTTTAATTTTGTGTATTTTTAAAAAAAAATATTATGCAATGCTATCTACGATGTTCGGAGTATTAAATCTGAAGTAATATAGAAATATTACCAAGACACCACTAATGTGGCGCCGTGGGGCTCCATTCCCTCTAGCCTGAGTTATCACCGGCATCAGTGAGAGGGCAAAGCTGGTAATCAGTGATATTTCTAACATGATGGTCTCAGCGGGCTACGGCTAAGCTATTTTTGGCAGTTTGTCGCCATCAGTTACTTTTCGCATCAGACATTTTTGAGACATAATCCTCCGAGCCTTTCAGTCAGTAATATTATTGTATCAGTCCCTCCCCCCATTTTTCACCTCCCTTTCTCCCTTTACTACCTCTCAACTCCAAAGTTTTAGTTTGTTTCCCTTTCTCCCCTGCCCTTGCCGGAAAAACAAACTAGTCCCTGCTATCTCCAAATCAATGTGCCGCTCGTCCTCCCCCTCCCCCCTTCTCGCACAAACATATGTTCATCAAGTCCCTAGCCAGGTTTCTTTTACCAGACAAAATGGGGTATAAAATAAGCTTTGTAAAGAACGATGCTATCACTTTTTTTCCATTATACGTCACACATAAACAGAAACAGTTTGGGAAAAAAAAAATGATGATGAGAAAATAACATGTTCATGCATAATAAGACCACGAATTTTTCAGAATTTTCCGTTTATCATATCTCAAATGACATTTTATTATTATTTTTGTTTAACACATGTTACCTTTCAGTCATAAGAAAGTGGGTTTATCTCAGATTTAAGTGCATTTCCAATATTGGTGAGAAGAGCACGTCTCTGAATTTGGGACAGAAATCTGGAATTTGGAAATTTGGCCCTGACAAGGGTGTCTCCGTCTACTCTGCATTCGACTACTAACTGCCAAAGACCCAAAGATTCCATGGCTTCATGCGTAGGGGAAGCCCGGCGTCTATATTATTATTTGTCAAAGGGGCCAGTTTATTTCGGGGTCCCATGTAAACATTACATCCGTTAAAAAATGCTTAACAGTTAAAAAATCGGTTGAAGAGTAGGCGAAGACACCGCTCTCTGGGCAAAATTTCCAAACTTAAATTTCTGTCCTAGATAAGTTTTTTTTCACCAAACTGACTCACCGAGCACGCAGTTGATGCTGGGATACTGCTGCTTTCTTGGGATTAAAAGACTCCATTAAAAAAAAGATTGCAATATTTACTGTATTGCTCTGTTTTCTCAAATGAGAGATGCATTAGAAATCATTCTGGGATAAAACCGACGTTTTGTGAAACTACAAGGTCGCTAGTATCTTGGTCATTATTGTATCCGCCATTGGTATCACGATCATCTTTCAACCTCAAACAGCCCCTCACCCTCCCCTCCCACCACTCCGTCCCATCCACACCCTATTTCTAATTGTCTAATTGCTTCTTTCCTGAGCTCCATGCCTCCCCCCCCCCCACCCCTTCACTCCCTACTCCTTTGTATTTCTTGCCCCATCCCCACACCTCCACTCCTACCCTCGGGACCCTTATTCCTTCATCTCACAAAACCCATGACCAAGTCAAGCCACCACTGATGAAAGTGGACCTATGCGCTTGTCGCTATAGTTATAACAAGGGGATTTGTGCTGGTCGACCTACTATTGTGTCCGCCGACAACCTCTTGATCACCTATCAACCACAGCCGGTCTAAATTAAAAATCCATTTAGCCTGTGCCCTTTCCCCCGGTCACCCTTCCCCGTTTTTCTTTTCCCTCTTCCCTAAATTTCAATCCCCTCTCCCTTCCCCGTCTCCTCTTTCGACCCCTCACTATTTCTCTCATTTCTCTCCCCAGTCCCTCCACTGAGTCCCAAATCTCTAATTTGCGCGTCTCCTCCATTCTCTCTATCTCATTCTCTCTCCCCTTCTCTCTCTCTCTCTTTCTCTCTCTCTCCCTCTCTCTCTTTGCCTATATTCCTCTTCACATCCACTTTCTCACACCTCCGTCCATGGGCTCCAGAACTCGTTTCACCCTCCCCCCCCCCTCCACCTCTCACACCTTCGCCCCAGCCCCCGTTTTCCATCTCTATCCCCCTCCCTGGACCTCGAGTTGACCTCAGATACAGATGGTCACAGACGGACACAGGCAGACACAGGCGGACACAGAGCTCCTTTATATCTCGTTGTCGGTCACATCGCAATTTCCACATCCCGTAACTCGATGTTTGCTCCTCCTTCTCGACAACAGCGAGACGAGAATTTTTTTTGTCAAGCAAGAAGTTAACTCTGTCCCTTCTCGTTCCCAGCCCCTCGACCTTTTTTGTTTTTTTTAAATTGTATGACGCTCTTGCCCCCTTGTGCCAAATGCTGCTTTGCTCCTTTGTGCACTCTACTCCTTTGAGCCAAATGCGTTTATGAATGAAAATACGATACTTATGTTGAGTGAACTGAGAACAAAGAGAATACTCAATACTTCTATAGCATAAAATATAGAATATCTTCCGTGCAATAAGATTAAAAAAGAAGAAATCTGTTTCAGAACTGAGGGAGCGGACGTGCACAATCAGATTTCGAGATAATAATGGCATCGGACCCGTCGTACCAAATCATCAAACACTGTTGATGCCACATTGTGCCAAACTTGAGAAATCTGTAAAGTTTCAAGTCTTTAGATAAGAAAGTAAAGATTCTGGAGGACTTCAAATACTGAGTTGAGCTTTATCAATGCCGATCAAACGGCGAAGCTTCGGTTTCAATATCGAGTTCGAGTATGATATCTCGCTTTATAATTTTCATGCTTTTCTCTGCAGCTAATTTGTTATTATTAAGAGATATTCACCAATACCAACATCCCTAGGATGCCACAGTATCGATCTTAGGTCTAAATTCTCAGTATCGCTCATCATTAGTCAATCATAACATAACGTTTTCTCGATAGATGTGAAAGAAATTTAAACAAAAATGTCGTCAGCGTCAACAACGTCTCTTTCCTAAGAGGCTCTGATTTTCCACTTTACAGCAATATCTCCATCGATGTACAAAAACCTCAGAAATATAAAACAAAAATGCTGTCAGAAGCTTCTCTTTGCTAAGAGTCTTCAGTTTTTGACATTAGAATTTGTCACAGCTATTATGGACGGATCTTGATGTACAAAAAACTCAGAAATCTAAAACAAAAATGCTGTCAGAAACTTCTCTTTGTAAAGAGTGTCCAACTGCTGAATGTCAGAGACGTCATGCAGTAAAAGAAAAACAACATGGCCGACAGCAGGAAGGCGGCGCAATAGCGTCATCTGTTGTTCTTACAGGCACAGCCGACAGTTGTTAGACGGTGAGTACCCGCCGTGTGGTTCACAGCGGTGTTTGCCTCACGCGTGCTGGCGCCGGCTGGTAGAAGGTTATCACAATACTCGAACTCGCTGCACGTGTGGGCACGCACAAAAATGTACACACACGCACATACACACTCACATGCACATTCACCAACACATAAAACATAGATTTAAACGTAGATAAATTCACATTTATACACACAAACGCATACCCACACGCTCACACATACGCACTCTCATACACACTCACACACAGAAGCAGGGACTTATACAAACGCACATATACACAGACAAACACATTCTCTCTCTCTCACACATACACACACACACATAATACACACAAGCATACGGCACACGCACACACTCATACATTCAATATAACATGCACTGTCACGGACGTGTGCCCACGGTGACACGAAATCACAGAAGATCACACACGATGCCCATTAACATGCGACTCTGAATAACAACAACAAGAGAAACAGCCAACAACAACAACAACAACAACAAAACAACGTCAATGGCGGGAGCAACTGTTATCGTCAGCCGGCGGATAGATTTGGTTATTGCCAAGTTCCGACATCAGCCTTTATCAGAGGTTCTTTCTTCTTTGGCAGCCCCCCGAGTTTGCTGATGGCTGTGATTTCAAAGTTATCAAAAGAATTGTTCCAAGGGTATTCTGTACGTTTATCGACAATCCCCTCTGGTGAACAGCGAGATCAGCTTTTCAACGTCAGATCACATTCTTTTATCGGTGATCTTTTTCTTTCCCTTGAAACCATTCAATTGGATACACACGATTACATGTGCCCCCGCCGTGTCTGACTCATTTTCGGACATTAGATTTTTTTTTTTTTAAATTCACGCTGTCTTTGTACATAGAGAAATATATATATAAAAAAAAGAAAGAAAAATACGGTCAATAGATATGTTATAGGAATAAATAAATAAAATAAGAGAAGGGACGAAGAGAGAAAGAAACATAAAGATAGGAGGAAAAAGAAAAGAATAAATAAAGACACAAAGAAAAACAGAAGGAGAGAGCAAAAAAAAAAAAAATAATAATAATAAAGAAAGAAAAAAAAAGAAAGAAAAAGAATGAACGACAGAGAGGAAGGCGAGAAGAAAGAAAGAAAGAAAGAAAGAAAGAAAGAAAGAAAGAAAGAAAGAAAAGAAAGAAAGAAAGAAAAAAGAAAGAAAGAAGATACTCTAGCGTATGCCATCTGGCAAGACAATTTTTTGGTAAAACACAAAAAAAAAAATGATTTTATTCTGAAAAAGAATCCAGCAAAACTTCCCAGATGCCATGTCATAAAAAGTCGAAAAATACGTAACCCCCTTGTTCAAATGCGACCCCCAACAAAGAAAAGAAATAAAGCCACAAACATATCTTCGTCTCAGGCCTGATCTTTTATCACCCAGAGTGGTTTGATATATCCTCTGTTCTCCAGAGTGTCCCGCACCGTTTTCAGCACTGTCGTAACAAATGAGATGGTGTCGTTATAATTCACCGCCTCTGTCCAATTCAGACTTTGATACAAACAGCTAAACAGTGTCCAGTGTCCCGATAGAACTACATCTATAGTTTTTCTATTCTCCGTCCAAGAACCACCGTCGAGCTGTTTGACCATCTATCACATAGACTCGGCTCAAGGGATCAGACAAACAGCTCTCAGCGAACGTCTCCTGTGGGAACTTGAAGGAAGTCTAATAATTCTGTCAGATCGGTTTAGCTGAACAACTAACCAAAACCATAGATTTTACAATTCTCCACCCTCTTGGGATGAACGAATACAAGGCTAAGACATTAATTATAGCCAACACTGAACAAATTGCCGAGGGCAAACTATAAAATTAATGAATCATGAAGTCGTTTACACCATCACACGTGGCAACGCAAAGAACACATAATTCGCTCAGATTTGTTTTCCCGAGCAAAGTACTCGTGAAATCACAGTTTTATTTATCTGCTCTCCAGCGTTGAAATGCCCATGTCTATTTATCATCAAGATCGATCTACATCTTAAGTTATTTTTCCTCTATTCATTTGATTCTCCATTGTGTAAACAATCAGATCGCTGTGTTCAGACACGGAGTGAGCGGTGCAAGTGTTGAAATGAACACAGTAATAGCATCATTTACAGCATCCCTTCTTAGAACCGGAATAATTCGGTTGTTGTTGTTGTTTTTGCTGTTGTTGTTGTTGTTGTTGTTGGAAAAAATAATACATGCAATACATGTAGGCCAGACTTCTGACTTCAACACTGATCTGACTGTTCATCACTAAGGCTCGTCTAGATCTTCTTTTTCTTTCTTTGAACTTCGGCATTTCTCATTACTCCAACAGAGTTCAGCAAGATTTCGGGACAAACCTAACGGGGTTTCCCCCCAGAAAGAAAATTTCCAACCCGGATGAGAGCAAACATGCAGCATTTGCAGTCTCTCAACTGGGCAATGTAAGAATAAGATATCAAATGCTTTTTTAAATGCGGCTCGTCATTTAACACATCAAGCTGGGTAGGAATGGGTTAATCAATGCTTATGCTATTAGCTGGTACGGTCACTTTCGCCTTTAGAGTGTCAGTTTTAATATTCATATTCCAAAACATAATTTGGGTCAAATTCGATGTCCAGACTCGCAGCACTTAGACACAAAACCACGTCAACAAGGTCCTGTTTCATAACATCATCGTATGTCTCGCTCATAAATAATCTTGTAACTCTTAAACAAGATTTGACCTTGAAGTCCATGGTCACCATGGAATACAAAAACTTCATAAAATGCTGATAACCTACCACTAATCAAGTACATCAACACAATCATGACAGTGAAGGCGAGGCGCTTTTGTTTACAAGATTTTGCCTCATTTCCGGTCTGAACCGACGCTTCTTATTTTAGCCCCGAAGTACGCCATTCTCTTTCCTATGAAATTATTAACACTACCCACTACTATTATTGTTTGGAGAGTATCCAGGCTCAACTGTCTACGAGTCTATCATCCATAGAGACGTTTTCATCATATATTTCCTACACATCATAACAGGATCACACCAAGAAGTGTGACGATCTTTCGCGTGTCGATTGAATTTTCCAAAAAAATTGCTGAAATCGATTGTGTCTGTACTCAGTAAGGTCGGTAAGTTCCAGCTATAAAGTCGGCAAGTTCCAATAGTTAAAGCGGTAAGTTCCAACAGTACGGTCGGTAAGTTCCATTAGTTAAGTCGGTAAGTTTCAATAGTCATATCGGTCGGTTTGAACAATTAAATCGGTAAGTTCCAACAACAAGGTCAGTAAGTGCCAACAACAAGGTCGATAAATTCTAACAACAAAGTAGATAAGTTCCAACAGTGAGGTCGGTAAGCTTCAGCCCAGTGCAAGCAATGGTAGAGGCAAGTCATGACACAATATATCGCATCCTTTGGGGGACCGAAAAAAAATCACAATTTCTTCAGATCAGTTTCCCCGGAGGAAGTGGCCATAATTTTCTCTATCCTGCGGTCCTGACGTAATCATTAATTTTTCACCATACACTTCCTGTGGCGCTCCGTATTTTTCTATTCTTCAATCTGCTGTGACTGATCAGGCCACTAGGTTACCAACGCGAACTGTCCAGTCCTAATGAATAATACAAACATCATGACGTCCTTTACACTTCCCTGGTGGGACGATACAGCACTTGCAATTTTGTTCAGGTCAGTTTCCCCAAAGGAAGTACTTGCACGTCTTCCCGGTTCCCCGGAAATCATCATTTATCATTCACACTGGTCTCCCTCAGCCTCCTGTATTATTTCATCTCTTCCATGTAAAAAAAAAAAGTGCATATATTATAAGGCCGCAGTGTTCCACAAGAAGTATTCGAAACAAGCAATGATATATCAAGGCATAGTATGATAAACTGCTAGACTTAGCATTCTCCATAACCTGCTCAGCTCAGATCATTTTCTAAAATAAGTTCTCTCCGCCCCTAAGGACACCATTTGTCATCAAAACTGGTTGTTTCAACGTCTAGTACTAGTACTGTAACAAATAACTCCCGTTGTGTTCCAGGCCAGACAGCGAATGACCCCATCCGTGACGTCAGTGACACCGTCCCTTATGACAACCTGAAGACCTCGAAATTTGTTCAGATCAGTTTCTCCACACCAACTAAGACCATACACTTTACAACCCATCCTCCATGGGCTGACCTTTCATCGCCAAGAATAGCGTTTCTGTGTATAACTTTTGCTTTCACTTGAGGAGAGCCCACGGCCTTTGTGGGAGATTTTTTTGTGGATAAGTCAAACCGATACTGCCCTGAGACTTAACCCTCTAGTGTCCAAAGTAACATATCTGTCATATCTCAGACATAAGGCCTAAGGGGACACAATAGGTTAATATGTATGGCACACTTGCGCACCTCAATGTTGTCATTTTGGATGATTAAACTGAATGTTACTCAGAGAAAAGTGTTAAGTGTTTTGCACGCGTCATTCTATAGAACGTGCAATTCCGATCAAACACTCTGGAATTTGCTATTCAGTTATTATCGCATACAAGAACGGCAAACATAATAAACATTTTTCGGCTCTATGTAAGTAGAAACGCAGATCTTTATGCAACAACATTGTGGGCCAGGTTTCATATGGATACATTCAGTAATTTTCGAGTCCATAAGCCTTTTTATGGGTTTTTTAAAAGTTTAGATTATTTAAACCCCCCCCCCCGCCCCTCCAATTCCTAAAACAACAACCAAAAAAAGAAAAACTTTATGCTGTGACAGACAGATGGCCGGGTAATGTTTCAACACGAATGTTTCAATCCAGCACGAATAATGTTATTGCCCCGGCCTGACATCATCATCGCATTCCGCCTTGATCCCTTTTGGGATCTAAGGGAACTCGGCAGACCCCAAGTACAAATTTGAAAAGTGGGTTCATTTTCACATGACGTCCCTTCTCTTGGGCATGATTATTTGGCTCATTTGTTTGTGATCCTCACTGTTTCGATGGACGCTGTGGAAGTGGAGATGAACCAATAGTCAGGGTTGGCCATTGATTGGGGAGGTTTCTCACGTCCTCTCTTCTATTCCTTAGACACATTAACTTCTGATCGGATAATGGGATTTTTTTATGTATTTGTTTTATTATTATCATTATTATTATTATTATCATTTTGGAGGCGATCAGGGGACAGAAAAATTGTTTTTGTTGTTTTGTTTATTATTCTTTTTTTAAACTCAGAATTGTCGCTAAAAAGAGACAAACAGTGTGAAATGGGAGGTGAGACGGAAGACGAGAAAGAGAGAGAGACAGAGATGAGTTAGTGTGTGGATGCGTGACTCCCTGTACTGTGAGTGTCTGAAAAAAAAAAAAAAAGGAAGCAAGTGAAAAGTGCTTGTATGTGTGTCAGAGAGGGAGATGTGGGGGAGGAAATTCCATATGAAATGCTATGTGCAGAGGGAGAGAGAGTGGGAGAGAAAGCCAGTGTGAGTGTGTCAGTATATGTGTCAGAGTGTGTGTTAGTGAGTGTGTCAGTATGTGTGTCAGTATGTTTGTCAGTGTGTTATTTGTTGAAAAAAAAGTAAATGCGGAGGTGGGACGGCAATGGCGAAGAATGAATAACAGGCTGAAGCAAGTGCGCTTATGAGTGACAGAGTGAGCAAGTGACTGAGACAGGAAGAAAAGAAAACCTTAAAAGAAGAAAACACAACATGTGAGACATGTTGCATTATGAATATGTTTGCTGAGAAGGTGAATAGAGTTAGTCTGTTTGTGTCTGTGTCCGTGTGTCTGTGTGTGTGTGTGTGTGCAAGACTCCCAAGGGGAGGGGGATAAGGAGGGAGGGAGAGGGGAGGGAAAGATATAGCAGAAGCAGATACGAGTACAGGTATGCGCACAAGAGTGGTGGAGGCCAATCTATGGAAGTGCATAACTTATATAGGAAGATGGACAACGAAGAACAAATGGGTTGTTAGTTTTGTTTGTGTTGGTATTTCCGGCACATCAGCACGATTACGGCTGTATTGCGCTTAAGCACGGTGAGATACGTTTAAGTAGTGTTAAAAATGTAGATCAAAGTTACAGACACAAAGTATAATACCGTAAGGGCGACGTGTTTATCCCATTCATGAAAAAAAAAAATGTGTATATCAATCTGAATAATCAATGCTGTACATCGGAACTAACAAAGACGGATACAGGAAATAATCACTGCAGAAGTGTTTGACACTGGACATGTCTTTGCGGATGCTAGAGACAGAAACAAGAGAAAGACAGAGGTGGATAACGAGGGGGGGGGGGGGAGGGGCGAGGGGGAAGGCAGACAGACAGAAAAAAAGAAAGAAGAAAACAAAGAGATGAGAAAATATTCTCGCACTGCGATGACACACAGCAAGGACGAGATCAGGAGATTGGCAGACAGCTGTCAAAAAGACAGGGCAGACCTCCGTTATCGTTAAAATGTCCCTGCGCTGCTAAAAGAAAAACGAAATAAAACATTCCGGTCAGACGGACAAATCGTGACCGCCGGACACAGAAAGTCCGTGGGAACTGTGCATTCTATTTCAGAGGCGTCCAGCCATCTCGCTGTGCTTAAAATCATGACAAAATATTGGTACAAAGGTTGTTTTTTTTTTTTCTCTCCACCCCCCCCTCCCCCCCCGCGATGTTTTTCACCTCGGTTGTAAGGTAGCCCTTGTTCTTGAAATCCCTTTC
>JBCAUA010105318.1:0-14496 GCA_038406235.1 Peronia verruculata
TATCTATCTATCTATCTATCTGTCTGTCTGTCTGTCTGTCTGTCTGTCTGTCTGTCTGTCTGTCTATCTGTCTATCTATCTATCTATCTACATATATATATATATATGTATTCTTTTTTCTTTTTAAATAAAATTTTATTTTAATGCTTGTCTTAGACCTGTTGTGACACTAGAGTCGGTAAAAGTTGACAAATAGCTGTTTCAAATTGTCACAATGAATGGTATTAATCCCGGCTGGAACCATTTGGGGCTAGATAACTGGTAGATTCCTCTGGTGGATTACGCCACTAGCTACGAGGAGATGGGTTTTTGTTTTTTTCTAATTTAACAATTACTTAGTGTGGGACTGCGTATTAAGCTGGCCAATGACTTGCTTATCAACGAGCCAGTTTATTTTCCCTTGACAAGTACAAGCGGTCTAAGGCAAGAATTATAAAGAACTGTTGTAAAAAAAGCACTGTAGCCCTTGTTATTTGAAATTAATCAGACCAAAAATGAGACATGAGACGTCGAAATCAGGCGCTCATCAAACGAGACGACTGGAGAAATCGACTGTTTTTCAACAGTGAATGAGTTTTTAACACAATATATTTTTTTCTTCACATAACCATTCTGCATAAATCTAAATTATGTTTTTTAGAGTTACATTTGCTGCAGTAGACCGACAAAAAAGCTCAAACATTGTAATTTAATGGCATGGTCTAATAAGGATTGATTACGATTTACAATGAAGATCCGCCATTTTCTCACTAAATTCATCTGTAACAACAGGTCACCCTCACTGTCTTTGATTGCTCGATAGCTCGATTTCTACTTCAGGTAGAACAAAACTGTTTTCACACACAAACAGGGAAATAAGGGAAAAAAATAACCTTTACAGTGATACCAATAACTCCATATGGTCAAAATTTGACGAGAGCCTGATTTCATCGTGTCGCATCTCAAATTATGGAAGAGTTATCACTGTGATAAAAATATAATTTAATTAATAGTATTTTTTTTTCTTCAGAATTTTCCTTTATTCATGTTTTAAATCATGGAAGAAAAAGTGACTCTTGTCCACTTTACCATCTGGCTGACAGTAAAAAACAGATCATCAGCAAAGAAGGAACGTGAGCAATTGAACAAAGTGCCTTAAGGAAGGTTAAATAACCGAGAGGGAGTTGAATAATAATCATTCGCTGTGGATTATAGTAAATAATATGGAAAGATTTTGTTTTCTTTAAGAAATTTGGAGGTTTGAAGATTTTGCCTGGGTACTGGCCTCTCCACCTGCACGCCATTCGGTTATAAACTTCGCAAGGATTCTTCAAAATGCTAATATACATGATAATATGAGATTTTCGAAACATTCGCCATTATCCAAGAAGACTAGACATCAGACGTCCCTACTTAAGAAGATAGGGGACTGTTGAGCCACACGAATATAAGAGGTTAGAAATAATCATTCTCCTACCCCTGGTAGAATTATTCGAACCCATAGCACATAGTGATATTTAGAGGCCAACGTCTTACTCCTGAACCACAACCCTGTTCAACGGGGCCTTACTCTCTCAGAGAGAAATTACATCATCATCTGGGGCAAGGAAATTGTAGTTTCTACCTGAAGGTAGTTACAGTATGAATAGGCATTGTAGCCGGTAAATGTTGACAAATACCTGTTTCTGGTGGTCAGAATGACCGGTATTAATCCCGGCTGGAACCATTAGGGGCTAGAGGACTGGTAGATTCCTCTGGTGGATTACGCCAACGGTTACATCAGTTTTCCTTCTGATAATTTCCTCCTTGGAGGTCAATGACCTCATCTTTGATAATTCTATGCTCGCAAGGCTTGAAAATGGAAGGGGTGGGGAGAGGGGTGTTACATAAATACCTGGCGATACACCATGACTCTGGTGGTGTGGATGGTGCCATCACATGACCCCATCCAACCCAGTGTTTCAAATGCAATCCGCTTCATAGTACAATGGATGAACATTTATGTTTTACATTTATATATATATATATATATTAATTTATACATAATTATATAATATACATATATAATTTCGTCTTTAGAAAATTTATTTCTCAACTTCTTTACATTTTTCAAAATGTTTGATCATTTGACAGTATGTAAATACATTATTTTACTTACGAATTCTTTTCGTTCAACTTGAATTATAATTACTATCTATTTCCTGAGTTTTAGAAGGTTAAGATTGATCCCATCACGAATTCATTTGGATGAACTGGTTATTATAAATAACTTAGATTGATTCTCGATGATTTCTCTTGAGTGTCATTCAAAATAATTTTACAGATTTAGATTTTTTTAAAGAAAATTCATCCTTTTATTATGTAATATCATTATAGAATAGGTAATGTTGCAAAGACATACTTTCTTACCATTACTCTTCTGTCATTAATGTCAAAAATAATTAAAATTCTGTTTAAAATGTATCTTCTTCATGAAGGTTATTGGGAATAATACGACAAAAAACATTTCTTATAAATTCTTTTCTATGCTTGAACAATTCTACCGTCAGTGGTGACACTATTCTTTTTCTTTTTGTGATGTTAGAATTCTCCGTCTATTTTTCTTTTGGGAGGGTCCCACAGATCCGAATTAGAGTATAAAATTGGTCAAAATTTGCATAATACGCCTGGTTCAAAGGAAACAGAAGAAAAAGCATTCTTTGGTAGCTTTTGACAGTTCAGTAACACATGACATAATAACTGAATATGCGTCATCGTGCGTGACCTACTTAAGTAGGAAAATTATTGGTTGGCATTTTGTAATAGGGAGTTTGTTTGTGTTTGGCAATAGGTCAGGTGGAAACGTTTTATGTCAGGTTGGCTTAGGATACTTCCACAACAACGAATCTGTTGAGGAGACAAAAGTGCCTCTATTTCTAAAAAGACGCGTAACTCTTTTTACGCATTTTAAACAGCTGGAACAAATAAAATTATTGAAAAAGCGAACCAAAGCAAAATGAGCCAAGGTTTACTTTTGCCATTATCCTGGTGCAAAAGAGTTAAAATTTGAGAATGTGGTCTTTGAATAGGGCTATATTGTATATAGACTTTGTAGGATGGTCAATTTCAGTCAAAGCTGACTCAAGTGCATTTAAATGTGGGACAACCTTTGCAATAGAAATGAAGACTCAGTTACTTTCCTAGTGGTACTAAAGAAGCGCAGATTGACATAGACTTTGCAAAGGTTCCCCTTGTAAGCAAACAAGGTAGTATCGGAATGTACTTTAGTCATTCAGTTCTATCTTTTTAGTGTTTGTTCAAATACGCGACCTAGGAACCAATTTGAATGTGTGAAAGGGAAAAGCTTTAGTAACTCGGTGTCGATGTACCAAATCAGGTTTTAACACTCAACAACCGAAAGTGCTAGAATGTTGAAAACAAACAGGGCGTATTGCTACATTAACCCGCGCGTATTGGTTTGTAGTTTGGACTTCAGGATCTATAATGGTACAATTTCAGAAATCAAGGATAGGAAAAGCTAAAAGAACATAAAAAATAAAATATTTTAAACCAGAGCAATAAAAATTTACATAACACCGTCTTTCATACCTAATTATCAGAAATTGTTACAGTGTACAAAATATCGGATCTCAGTATTTCTTGGATTCTTTCCCTGCCGGTAGCAATTTATGTTCATCTGGTTGTGACTTTACCTGGTCCATCAATGATTTGTCAATTGTAAACTCAGCACTAATTAGATTGGGCACTATTTAAATTTCAGGCAACAAAGTTTCAGATATTAGATCTCTCAATGTGAACTGATTCCCCAACAATGTGTAAAATAATGCCATTATTTTGTTCCAATACCAGCTCAGGTCTTTGCCTAATACACAACTGTCTTAAGTAGTTATTGTTATTCGTAACTTAGTGTTTTTCTCTGTCTTTCACTATAGGGTAAATCAGGAGAGAGAGAGAGAGAAGAGAGAAGAGAAGAGAGAGAGAGAAGGAGGGAGAAAAGATGCAGAAAGGGAGACCCATCATAGACAGGAAGAGGGTGAGAGAGAGTGAGCCAGAGAGACAGTCAAATACGTAGTCAGCGACGGAGAGGAAGAGAAAGAGAGAGAGAGAGAGAGAGGGAGAAAGATAGACGAGAGAGATAGAGAGAAAAAAGAGACCAACCAACCAAACAGGATATTCGCCCCTCGGAACGCCACATCAAAGATGGCAGTAAGACGTGCTATCCTTCTATTCAAGCTTTCCAAAAATCGATTGACGTACTCGTGCCATTACGCTACATATTATCATAAAACTATGCTTATTCAACCTTGGTCCTCCCACCCTCAAAGAGACGGATATTCCCAACAACAAAGCTGCACCTTCTGGGAACGTCCCACGCCTGGCAGTAACTGTTAGTATATTGTGTGACATTGTGAGCTCTGAAAGACCAGAGATATTGAATAGACTGAACAACTCTTCTTTTCCTGAAATAAGTCATTTTCGCTGTGTTTGTCAGTCAAGCAGATACTTTCATAAGTCATACGTCAGAGATGACAGGAGACTCCAACGATAACAGCAACAGTTTTGCATAGTAATTATGTTTATTCATTTTTTTATGCAACGCCAGAAATCACAAAAAGCAAGAAAGTAAGTCGAGTTAAGTTATAAAGAAGGTCCGGATGAAGTAAGGCACGCGGTCAATGCCAACTGAGGAATAAATAATACTGTTATGGAATCCTTGTCAGATTTTCTTCGACTGTCAATGATATAAGGTTACTTTGTTTGCGTGTGTGTGTGTGTGTGTGTATGGGTGTTTGTGTGTGTGTGTGGAATGAGGCGCGCGCGGGGGGAGGGGGGGGGCATTTTCTTACGTACCCGGAATTTCCACGTCAGTTAAGTTCATGCTCTGCTTAGTAGGTCAAAGCGAAGAAAGTCAAGTTATGCAGAACGAAGGACGAAAGAACATTCAATTGATTTCTGTGACCTTTTCTCTGTGGCGCAAATGGCTCGGATCGCTGGTCACGAACAGTTGTGAGGTAAGCGATATCTCACGTGATAGAGGACAGTTCTCCAGGGAAAGTCCAGATTTTCGGCCGCTACGGATGGCCGATTGAGAGGTCTGATAACGGCCCCAAAAAGTGACCATTCTCACACGAAGGGTGAAGGTTAAGGCGGTCATGATAGGTCAAGATAGATCGTCATAGATAAGGGCTTCGAACTATCAGCTGATCTATTGCGCGATAAAGAGACACAGTTTCTAGGAAACATGTGATATATGGAATAAAATACTTGCTCATTAACTCTTAACGTTGATATGATAGCCTAAATTTCTCAAGCAAAACTATCATTTTTTTTTTCTTTTTACACAATTTGCAATCGATTGCATGGAGTTGAGACATTTTCTATGAAAAATACCTCGATCCTGTGTGGTTTTCTCAAAACAGTGGGAATGATACTCAAGCCAATAAAACTTTCAAAGACAGATGATTTGGGTACATTTTTTTTTTTTTATATCATGACGTCAGAATGCTTGAGTGAATATTTCAGTTTGTCGTTTCAACCCAATGATGATAAGGAAACCTTCAGAAGTTTCAGACATTAAGAGCAGTTAGTCAAAATGAGACGTATGTCGATTTTTCACCATCTGGGGTATTAGTGTCACGTGACAGCTTATTTCATACCCTTTCAGATGGTGAAAAATGTTCTGAGCTAACTTTATTCTAGCCAGAGATATTGCAGTCTCAATAGACAAGGGGAGATCCCAGCAATGGCGGAAATTCCGAGAAAATCCAATTTAAATGAACGGTCAAACGTATAAATTTACATACATACCTCACAAAAAAAAAAAAAATTAATTGATATTTATGTATCGTGGATAAGACTGATACTGTCTTGTTAAGAAATGAATTCACGTTCGGTTTCTGCAATAATAATAATAATAATAATGATAATAATAATAATAATAAAGTAGATGTCTGACCGCCCTCATCATATTTAAAGCCCGATTTCTCGGTTCTAGCCCAGCGACCTAGTCTCGTTTCGACTGACCGCGAGACATTTTTCTTTTAAAGAGGTAAAAAATCATTTGCAGATGAGAAACGAAAACAAGTTTTGGTCTAATCCTAAGCGCTGAAATAATCGTTCCCTCTCAGTGAAAGTAGCAGGGACGGATTCCTTGCACTTGCTGAGAGTGAAATAACAGAAACAGTTAAGGTGGAGCGATAAAGTAGGCAGAAGAAAAGATGGACCAACAACACGCAAGACCGGACAAAGCAAGCACTTGCAGGCACTTCAGTCCTTAGCTACAACCTGCACGGGTGGAGAGAGCTGGTAGGTAATTCTTCGAGAGGTGTCCAGAAAATCCTGTTTTAAGGGCCAAGGAAAAGAAAAAGAAAGACGATTGAGACTTATGTCAAGTGCTATGCCTGTGAAGTAGCCAACCCGTGAGCGGCACAGGAGATGACGTGCTTCTTACCAACTGTTAGCATGTAGTGGTGTTCAAACATATCGCATTTCTCTATCATCCACCTCAATGTCGGTATCGTTCTAATGTCCAGTGACGTCTCCCCAGTCAATCAATCAATCAATCAATCAATCAATCAATCAATAAGTTAATTAAATTAGTCAGTCAGTTAGTCCATTCATCCAATTTCCATCAATCCATCCATCCATCCAAAAATCCATGCATACAATGTATAAATCTGTCAATCAATAAAATGATTATCATTGCACATGAAAGAGCACCGAACAGGATTAAGCCGATCAGAGAACAGAAGTGCATAAACACCAATTCGGAGAAAGTATTCTGGCCACGTAGACAGACAATCAACTCCGAAAACAACACATTGGCCATGTTCTACCAACTAAGTCTATAAATCAATATGAAGGCTACTTATTAGACCCTGTGGTCCATAACGTTTAGAGAAGAACAGTTATCTAACTAGTCAAATATCCAACAGGCACGATCACCATAATATGTTATTGTTATATTGCCACATTGGGCAAACCAGCATCAAACGTCACCCGGCAAGCATTGGACTGGAACCCACAAGGAAAACGAAAAGTTGACCCAAACAAACTTGGTGAAGAAGTACGGACGCTAAAGTGAAGGCAGCCGGAATGACATGGGCCGAGCTGAAGATGATTTCCCAAAACCGCGCCCGAGGAAAGAGCGCTGTTGCGGCCCTTTGTTCCCGAGTTGTGGCCCTTTGTTGCCGAGTTGTGGCCCTTTGTTCCGGAGCGGAATCTGAAGCTTAGCTTAATTTACGTAACTTAACACAGTGTCACATTAGTTGGACGCATATCACATAGTATATGTTGATAATAGTTATAATATAGCTGACAAACAAAATGTCATGGTGTCCCATTCGTTCGACCAAAACCACATTACATTTGTTTTTAATGACATAGTTGGGTAGTTGTTATGTTTCCTGGCATACAAAATGGCTTACCTGCCCCGTGAACTTGAGACAGAAGAGCCAGCAGGCAGAAGGTGAGCTCTCGGACGAGCAGCATGTTTTCTGCTTTATTCACTCTGTCGGAGACTAGACGAGATCAGTGCCCGACCTGAGGTCTTTTCTTAGCGAAACTCACGAAGTCAGACAGGGGGAGATCAGTGAGGTAAATGAGCGAGTGATCTTTCCTTTGACGTCACTTGATGGCCTTTGTAATTCTGGTCAAAGGTTTGCAACTGCAGAGAAAGAAAAAGACAAACGATAATGTTTGACAGTTGTCTTGAAAGCAATTAAGAGTATTATTAATGATGTTATGTTAATAATAATAACAATACTGTTTTATGATAATCCATGCCTGAGTATAGCGTTGATCAAAGAGGTAAGTATGGATAACATGATAGTGATAACAAGAACACCATAAGACAATAGTTTATACTAGATTAAGCAAAAATTTAGAAATCCACGACGGAGTATTTGTACCCCCTGCTAATAATAGAACACTCACTGATGTTTCTTACCGCTCCAAAAAGAGATCCGAGAACAATTACCACCGGTCCCGTGCATTTTTTATGTTTTTTTTTTCTATGTAAATGACTGTGAACAGTTTGGCATGTTTGTACGCCCCCCCCCCTCCCCTGCAGGGGCCCGGGGCATATAAGTAGGCTCTCTGTTCCCACCTGCAGGCGGTGTAAGCCCGCCATCGGTGGGGTGTCTTCCATGGAGTGCCACCCTCGACATTCCATGGGAGACATCTCTTCTCTCTCCTTGCTCCTGTCTTCTGTCCCACTTTCTTTCCTTTTCTCTTTCTTGACGTGTAAACGTATATTACCGTCTTTGACACAATATAGCCGTAATCGGGCTGATCTGTCGTTAAACCCTAACACAACACAACACTTCCCCCCCCCCCCGTACTAAAATTAGGCGGGGATTTCCAGCCGTTCCTTTATTTGGAACAAATTTCATTAGTTGTCCAGAAGCAAGATTAAATAAATACATCCAAAAGTTTGTCCATCTTAAGTTGCTTTGATCATTTTTGGTAACATTGTTTGACGTATGCTTGAACACAATGTTTTAATCCTAAAGTATCAGAGATAAAATGTTCCAAACTATTAGGTTTTGATCATAAAAGAAACGTCAGGCTGAAAATAATTTGAAATCAAAGTCAACCGGATACTACATTAACCCTCCAAGTTCCAGTATTCCAAATACGACACATATAAGTTCATAAAATGGCCGATAGCATTAAACAGTAAGAACAATACCATGATTCGGTTGTCTCTGAAGAAACAACAACAACAACAACAACAACAACAACAACAACAACAAAAGCAAGGCTGAACATTGCACTGCGTGTTTTTATTTTAAATAAACAATATTGTTTCATTGTATTTATGGAATGTCGTAAGCTGCCTGCCATAAAATTCAAGTGTATGTTTTGATACGTTTTATCGTTAGACACTTCAGGAGGTGCAGTTGGTTAGAAAATGGCGTCTGTAGTATTTGCTCAAGGCTGCCAGTGTGTGTCATGAGTGCAGAAAGAAATTAAACAAACAACAGGATGGCTGTCGTAGCGATGTCGTTTAATGCCGGTTTGCGTGTGCTAGTCCATTTTAGAAAACGTATCCGTTTTAACTACCGCATTTTTAGAAAATATCATGTATTTAAAGTTGCTTTATAGACAAGTATACAGTATTAAACGTTGGTTTTTGGAAACCTGTATAATATTAAAAGTTGCTTCATAAAAATGTATCAAGTAATAAAAATGGCTTTTTGGAAACATATGAAGCATTAAAAGTTAGTATTTTGGAAATGTATAAAGTATTTATTTATTTAAGTTTTTAGAAATGAAAATTCTATTTGGGAAATATATCAACTATAATACGAGTAATTTATAATATAACATTGCCCTCCCTACACACTCCCATCCACAAATTGCAACATCCACCCCACCCCCTCCCTTACCCATGCACGTACACCAAATACATAGATATGGGTACTGTTAACCCTAGCGCTTTCTTAAAATTAATCAGGATTAACAGAAGTGATCGGCCATTTTCTCGCTAAATTCAGTTGCAGCCACAGGCGACCCCAATCGTCTTTAATTGCCAATTTCACGACTTCTATTTAAGGTCGAACAAAACTGTTTTCACACACAGAAAGGGAAATGAATAATCTTCCCAGTAATACCAGTAACTTCACATACTCAAAATTTAACCAGAGCCTGATTTCGTCGTGTCCTAACTCAAATAGTCTCTTGTCAGGATGGACACAGATGGTGATATCATCTTGCAGTACGCAGGAAGACAGATTGTCACTGCGCAGTCCAGTGATTGGTCAGATTGAGAGCAAATAGCCAGCACTGACCCTCATGTCCTGACAGCTGATGACCTCAATATACAACTATCCACAGGTCAACAGTTATAGGGCAGTGAAGGTCATGGTCCAGGACCTCGCTCTTTCTCGTGCCATTCATGTATGCAGGCATTCAAATCTGAGAAAGGGGAATTATCTCTGCTTCACGTTCATGCCCAGTTTGGTAGGAATATTTTCTTTTTTGGTCATAAATTTGGATTTTGTAAATTTTCCTGGACAGTGGCGCCTCTGCCTGATCTTCATATTTATGATTTTAGACTGCCAAAGTCATCAGACTTCCCTACTGTACTGAAGAAGCCAAGGGACCATTGAGTCACCTACGAAAAGAAAACAGGCTCTAATCTCATAAACCTCCTTTCTCTCTTAAAAACGATAAAAAGTTAATAAACATCAATTTATTGCGTTTCTTAACAGGGAAAGAAAGATTTAGACCAAATTTCAGGTGAATCGGTTGGACAAACCATGAACTATTAACATGAAAGTTTCCGGCCACAAGCTGCAATTGCAGGACTTTTTACTAAAATCTCTTCCCTTCCTTAATAATAATTATAGAATTCAGAACAGGATGTTAACGGTTTTCGTTCTGGCATCTTCCCAGCTTTTCACCAATTTTCATCAATAAACTACCGACACTCAGGTGACTTTCACGATCTCCATATCCGTCATCGCAAATTTTGAAGATCAATCCAAATCCTTAGATTCCCTTGACGAAATGACAGAATCCATAGAACAAACAGTCGCCATTTCTCTTTCAGCCACAGCCAATTGCCACAGTGGTAGGAAAACTCCTCGAGTGGAGCGAGACAGGTGACGGTCTTCAGAGGAAGAATGGATTCGTTCATCAGATGTCCCGACCTTTAACTTCCTGACATCTTCTAGAACCCCAGCCACACCGGGGTCATGACTCCCGATGTCCGTCATCCACCTTTTTTTTTTCCTCAGGGACTCTGGGTTGGATTTGAACCAGTGCCGTTTGGTTTTCGGTCCAGTACTCTAACCGCTATGCTACGCGTGCCACTGTGTTTATTAGTTCAGAAAGGATACTAGACTGAATACATTATGACATGGCAGAAAACAGACAAAGCAGTTTTCTGATACTTAAGGGCACTAAAATTATACTCCCCCTCCATAAAAATCTAGATTTACCCGGGAAAACATTCGACGGTAAAATTATTAAGTTGGGATGGTTGAACTCCTTGAAGAGCACTAAATGTCAAATCTGATTTTATGAAGTCATAACTCGATTTCAGAACCCTCTCCTCACACACAGCCCTCCTCCCCTCCCCATATGTCGGCCTTTAAAACCGTAAGAAACTTGGGCTCCTGTGCAATTAGCAACCTTAGGGTATTAAAATTGTCAGGACATTAAGAAACTACTTGCTCTAGATCTTTCATACATTAGCTGCATATTTTTTAGTCGAATTAGGGCGCCCTGAAATCTTCACAATAATCTTATATCTCCTGTTGTTTGAAATGGGTCAGCTGTTTATTGCAAAGCCAGCGTGAGATCTGTTTAGACATGGCCCAGATTGTTCCCCCTTTCTGCGTTTGACAATGCGAGTGGACAATGAGGAGTACTGAGACGTGGACCCAAGGCTTTGCTGCTATTTCCTGTGCTTTTAATAGTTAGGCTAGCACATGGCCACAAAATACCTTTTCCTCAAAAACTTCTACTCTGGAAAACAACAGCAACAAACGATATTTAATTTTACGATCAAATTTTACATCTAATTTTAATTTTATCTCTTGTTGAAAGACATCTCTTGAGTCACTGTTTGTCTTTAGTAGAGCTTTTGTAATGGAACATGGTTGCTGTCGACAGAATGATCATTTCCCAAAGAATTCACAAATGTATTTCTGATACCAGCGTACTTCCACAGAATCTCTTTTCCTTGAAAACTTCTATTTGGAAAAGCAAAAATATAAATTTCATTTTTTTGTGTGTGTGTGATTTCTCCTTTAACTAGGAGTGTGCAGGAGACCAGCCGAGTACTCGTTTCCCGCGGACAAAGCCTTGGCTTGGCTTCCCGGGAAGTGATCCACTGCTCGACAGCGGGAAGGGAAGTTGCACGAGCCGATAAATCGTACGAGAAACTGGAAATCTCGAAGTCCAGTGGCGCCGAGCAGTCTGCTTCTCGGTACCGACCTTGACTCCCGGGACCGGTCCCGATTTCCCGAGCTGTCCGCTCGGTACCTAAAATGTACTGCTCGCTTCAGGCGCCGAGCAGTCGGCATCTCGGTACCAACTTCTCTTGCCGGGACCGGTCCCAGCGGGAAGTAGGGTGACTTTCCGAGCTTCTCGCCCGGTACAAGAAATGTACTGCTCGCCCACCCCTAGTTTTAACACACAATGACTGAAAAGCAACTGTGAACGATTGGGGTGACGGGATGCGTGGTCTTTTACTGTTGTGACTCGATCGTCTATTGGCAGTCGATAACTTACTAAAAGCTTGAAGGAAGTAAATAAGATACAGAACCAGGCCCTCAGGTCAGAGCAACACATAGCACCTGGACAAAAAGTCTAGAGACATTGGCTGAAACCTCGGGACTTGAGGCGGAAACAGGTACACATTAAGTTTTAGCTCCGAGATAGTTTCGGATAGGAAAAATTCGGCCTTTCAGGTAACACAACACAAGCACAAGAAGTCAGTTATCAGTTCGGTCCTTATTTGGTAAGGTCTTTGTTTGATTTTGAGAGAAAATTATAAAACTCTGAAAACACAAAACGAAATCACCAGAGGAAGAGTCGTATACAGATATCCATATCAATGTAAATTATGATAAAAAAGACTCCGTAGTCAGAAAACTGGCAGATCTAAAAACCATACAGTTATGAAATGACAAATCATTGATCTGACATGTCAAAAACAGAAGAAGGGACAAAAGGCGTAGCAATCTATTTCCCCCAACACTGAACGTTAGAATAAAACACGGAGTAAACAATGCCTAGCAAAAATGGCGGCCATCAAAACAGCCATAATAGCAATCATGGACATTTCAGTTACAGAAGTCATTGTCTTTACCGACTCGATCTCTAGGAGGCTTTATAAATTTTAAATAGACATACAAAGACAGGGTGGTCGAATCTAATTGGGGCTATAACAAGGATGAACACCAGACACACAAACAAACTAGAAAACTAGAGCATTATTTGGGCCTCAGCATATGCAGAATTTTCAGGAAATGAAACGGCAGATAGTTTGGCCAAATATTCTACAACTCACACAGACATAGATATAGATTTTATAGTATTAGACGGGGGGGGGGGGGGGGGGGGAAGGGGAAAGAGGAAAAAAATGAGCTCTGTTAGGCAAGGGCTATGGGAGGGGAGAGATAGGTTAAGGAGGTAAGGACATTCTATTTACCCCAAGCTTACATCGCAAATAAAGATAAAAAATGAAAAGAAATAATCTAGTAACAGAAAACTAATCAGATAGTTCTGGCTGGGCGCAGTCAGTTTGTTAACCCTGATCAAAACACAATTTAGTGTTTTATTAATTTTTACTACGGTCGAGGACCAGCTGAGATAACCACCACGTCATGAGGTTGACAAGCTTACCAAGACTCGTAATCGTAACCGGCACTGCCACAATACTAACAGAACAGATGATTTGTGCCACCGACCATTAGCTTAACACAGTCGCATACTTATACCTACGGACTGCCTCCAGAACAGTTCTGTAAGACATGGAACCAAAGCAGAGTCCGAATCGTTAAGAAGAGAGGTCCCTCTAAAAATTTCCTATCAAAAACATTGCCGTCTAGATTCAAACGCTTTGGGAGTGTTTTCTGAATAAAACTGATATTTACGATAACAGGTGTCTCCACTCTGGGCGTGGGAACACACTCCATCTCAATGTAAAGCTTGATCTGTGATCCCTACCGAAATGAGACGCCTGAGAACTCAAGCACAATCGTATGTTGGTTGACGCATAATATGCATATGTCTACTATTATGTTTAAAGCAGATGGAATTCTAACCTGTATATTTCATAACGAAGTTTTGAACCTTAAAATGATTTTTGCTCAAGAACGAGAATAAAATTTAACCGGCCTTGGGTTTTGCTTTGTTTTGTTTTTGCTTGTTGTTTTCTGTTAAACGTCCTACCTTTTCTGGATTTGAAAATGGTATTAAAAGTGGATATGTCCATTCTAACGATCTTGACCAATGGTCATTCACGGACGTCCCGGCCTACAGCCAACCAGGACTGGCTCCCTGTGGCTGCTGTATGCAGCAGGAGATCATTCCCACTTGACTGGATACAAAGGATGAAAGAAAAATAACAAATAAAACATTTGATTATGACAGCTTCTAGCAATACCTTGACACCTACTGTCATGAATAGACAGTGGGTGACCACTCTGAGCGACACAGACTCAAAATCACGCAGAATAGTCTAAGCCTTCACCAGATGCTCTAAAATGAACTTCTACGTCCTCTAAAGAGTGAAAATCTCTCCTATTTCTGCTGTTATAGAGCGCAGTTCTGAGACACTAAAGCTCAAGACATTCTTGGGTTTGGCAAAGAAAGACATGGAGGCCACACAAAGGTCCTCAAGAACCCGGAAGTAACTCAATGGAATATTCCTCTAATTTGAACATCCTGAATTTTGACCCAGAAGGTTAACTATCGGCACTAATAATACTATTTTTTTTTAAACATCACTTTCTGAACTCGTCTCCTCCACTCTCCCCCCCACCCCAACAAACCCCC
>JBCAUA010105319.1:0-10154 GCA_038406235.1 Peronia verruculata
TTTCCCCGAAGTTTTGCGTTCAACACTAGTGTTGTGGGATTTCGTGGTGTTTATTTTCAGTAGGGGGTACAAACACTTCTCTGGGGAATTCCAGATCTTAGTCGAATATGAGCTATTGTTTACGTTATTTTTTTTTTTCTGTTTTGAGAAAAATGAAAAAGATGGAAAATTATATTTTCCCCCAAAACACGCCACCCATATTTTCTTTCACGGGTTCAAGCTTTACTGAAATTCAATATTGGAAACAGTGTTTAAAGATTGTTTGTTTGTTTGTGTTGGAGGTTTAGCGGCACATCAGCAGGATGACGGCTATATTGTGCCAAACACGATAAGATACACTTTTACGTCAAGAAGAAGAGAGGAAAGAGAACGGGACAGAAGACAGGAGCAAGGAGAGGGAGGAGAGATGTCACCCCTGGAACGTCGAAGTTGGCATTCCATGGAAGATATCCCACATATGGTGGGCTTTCACCGCCTGCAGGTGGGAGCAAAGAATCTACTTACATATCCAGGGTCTTCGGGAAAGAAAATGTTTAAAGAGCAATGTAGTACTCACTCAGAGTAGTCGTATACAGCTACGGCCTGAACTTACTTTGGCTGATAAATGACGTAACAATTAATTGTTGTCTTACGAGCCTGACTATGTGTCATACTGATTTTAGTAACAGTTAAGTTTTCTTATTGACATATCCCATTATTTATAATCATTAATATCTTGATGGTCTCCCTGTGTGGGTCCCAGGCTCAAGTGTAACATTTTGCGCCATGATTCATCGTGATCCTGAGAGCAAAAAAAAAAAAAATAAAAATGAAAGAACAGAAAGAAACGTAGAAAACATTTTTTTTTTTTTTTAATGAGGCACATCGCCCCTCCCTCCCCTCCTGGTCTCCCATTGTCCCTTTCTCATTCCATCTCTCCCACCCCTCCCCTCCCCTCATCCCTGCTCGACTTCTACTCCCTCTCCATCCCCTTTCCTTTGAGGCTCTAAGCAAATTCTCATATTGCTAATGGTCAATCAATAATCAATTCAGAACCCTCCCCCCCCCCCGCCACCCCCACTCCCCGCCCCCTTTTTTTCCCCATTTCTCCCTCACACCCAAACATGAATGTCGGCATCCAAAAGCTCAAGCTTTGTTAGCTATACCTTTTGAAAATGCAATCTAGAGCTACTTCTAACAAAAAGTGGCAATAGAAGTTTTCCATTCACGGCCCGATGGTTGCGATATCGAGGTATTTGGCCCTGCTAGTCATTTACAGGGGCGTGAAACTATGAGATTTGACACACTTGGGTAACGACGCAGAAAAAAGTAGTCCAGTTAAGGTTGATTTAATTGTTCTGGGAGATTGGAACAAATTACAGTGTAAATTAGTATGACTGGTGCAATTGGCATGGAACAGATAAGATTTACATACATTATCTTTTTTGTTTCTCTTTTTCTAAAGATATTGTTAAAGTGACTTCAGGGTCGCGTTAACCAATGTTTTTTTTTAACAGACTAATCTTAAGGATTAGGTTACGAGAAAGAACAAGGTTTGCAAATGGGAGATCGTTTCGCAGATTGTCTGCCCTTTCCAAAAGAGGGACTTGTGTAAGGGGAGATCATTTTGACCAGACTTTTACTTCCCTTTGCCAGACAAAAGCAGCGTTGAGCAAGCAGTCTAAAGAGGAAAACAATCCTTTTACTGCTTGCCATTCGAAAGACTGATCGCTAAAAAATTTGATAAGATTACAACAATAAGAAGAAAACAAATCTTTTTTTTGCATCATAATTTCTTTGGAATTTCTTATGGTGTATGTTTCAAGCAAAGGGCTCAAAATTGATTTTTCTTTTCTTCTTTACTCTTTACACTGTTTGTTCAATCCCTCTTTTGTCTGGTAAAGGGAAGTAATAGGACTGAGCACAACGATCGAAATGAGCATTAGATCGTGAAAATTCTAGATCTACATTCTAGACTCCAGGAAAGAGAAGTTCCACATCACGTCACTTGGCTTTTTGGGGAGGAAAGGTGGGGGGTGGGGTGGGGTGGTTGTGATAGAGCTGGTTGTGGGGTTAGGGTTAGGGCAAGACTTAGGGTGGGATATAAACTTTATTTAAGTACCCTGGAATTGAAAGGGGAGATCGAAAAGAGTTTAATGAGCTGAAGAAAGATAGCGAAAAATTTGGACGCACGACATGAAAGACTGTCCGAAACTATCTTGGGATCGGAGGAAAGCACCGAGGAGGATGGTAAGTGATGACGAGTCATTTCACGTCGACCTTAAAAGAGGTGACACAGAATGACGTCGACTCTGGAACATTTAGTTACAATATATTAAGACCATCGGGTACTAAGAGACCGTTGGATTTATATTTATTTATTTTGATCACCTGGAAGCAATAGCCTTGTCCTAAAGTATATTTGTCTAGAAGAGAAATTTCTATGCACAATTGATGATACACTGTTTACATGCAAGATTCACCCATACTCATGTGCATAATCTTATATAGACAAAAAATATTATGGATAGTTTCGGAACAAGGCAGACTTCAAAAACAAACAAACACACAAACAAATAAATAAACAAACAAAACAAAATGCCTCAGCTCGATAAACAGTTTTGTCTGAACACAAGTTTTCAAGCAAACATCGTTTCATCAGAGTGTGCTGGATCGGTAGAATGCGGATTCACCCGCCCGCAAGCTATCTGAAGTGGATTCCAGGAGGAGGAGAAAAAAAAAGTTACCCACGGAGGCAAATAATTGTGTTCGATTGTAAAGCCGTAATTGTAGAGAAGTAATAAGCAGGGAGCAGTGTCGTAGGGAAGCGAGCTGGGAGCAATAGCCTGAGGCAAAACACGCATATATACACCAATATACATACACGGGTTATGAGTATATACGCCTGCGTTCCTGCTCATATACACACATACACGCAGATATCGTTTTACGTCCACGTAGACCAATGACATTACACACACATACATGTATGTTGTTATATCGTTTCTGATATAGGCATGTAGACACATAGACATGTATACAGACACACAGTCATGCTTATGTTATTTTACTTCGTCACACAAATTCCCTCCGACTCACGCATACACATATACACATAATATAATATGCTCATGTCCTTTCAGTTACTCAAGCAGGCATGCACAAACACACACACTCACTCACGCTCTCTCTCTCCCTCTCTCTCACACACACACAAACACTCAAACACATACTTGACCAACCAAGCATACACTATACGCTCACACAAAAGCGTTTCAGAGTAACAGCTGAACAAAAATAGAAGATTTTACAACACATTTTATATCGTTATACACAGACGTTCATTCATACACATCCACACATATACATATGTGCACACACGCACCCCTGCTCAGCGGCACTCACCCACACTCACATAGGCACTCACACACAAAAGCGATGTGAAGTAACAGCTGAATAGTAAGACACTCTAGGGCTGATTCTGCTCTCAGAGCGACTTTTGTTGTTGCGGAGGACGGCTCTCATTGTCAGTTTTGTTTTTCTGAGATTCCCGATTCCCAGGTCAATAGGCCATTTTGACGTCAGCCAGATTACTCTCCTTTGCCAGGTATAAGAGGGCACAAAACACGCATTTTTTCTCATGCTAACTTGAAACACGAAAGATGGAAAATTCGGAAAATTGACCATGTGATGAAAAATGATTTTTTGTCATGGTGATATATTTTTTTCAATAAATCTTTTACACAATTTTTTTTTTTTTTAATACCAGTACACGATAGTGATTTTTCCCTAGTTTTCAGTGTTAGTATTTTCCCTCTTGTGCTTGCAAATGGAAGTAGCGTGGGTGTCTAAAACATTGGTTGTTGGTGCTGATAACTCAGTCCCTGACATTGTAATCCATGTATCTGTTGTGAATGTGTGTCACTGTTTTCTCGTGATCGCTTTTTTTCATGGTTACTAGTATATGTCTATCTGTATTCGCAACATATAATTATAAGACATTGTTTCCAAAACAGAATTCGTGATGGATTTTGTCAAGCTATGATGTGATATGTTGTCGATCTGTGTACAGTATATTCTTAATGATAACCTATGTGAGTCGTTGAAATCTGTACATAGACATCTATAGCTAGATGCAAGTATATGTTTCCTGAGCCTGCTTTTCTTTGTTACTAGTCGTATGTTTTTGTATAGTTTCCCTTTTTTGTGGGAGGGAAACTCCAGTATCATCCTGTGCAAATTGTTTGTGTGTGTGTACTATGTGTCTGGGGGGAGGGGAGGAAGGGTAGTTGAGTGGCAATGCACCTGCTTCTCGTTGAAGAAGAATGGGTTCATCTCGAGTCCCACGGGAACTGGGAAACTCCGTTAATTAAAATGAACTTTAAATTTAATTTTCGAGTAGCTGTTAATGGTTCACTGACTTCTTTATAAGATTAATCAGTTAGCGAGTGTACCACTACATAATGTTAAATATCTTCTTTGTTAAAATTGCTCTTAAACCAAAGAAGGAAATTTTAACATGCTAATTGTATAAGGCACTGATTGTCAAAATACACTCTGGGATCTATAGCAACCAGACTTTCCTTGCCGATGAATGAAATTGCGTCGTTTGGTTGACTGGGAACATTGGATTAAACTTGCAGATTCTAGATCCAGACTATAGAGTTCCGAAGGGAGAGAAGTTCTACGCCAAGACAAGTGGCTTCAGGAAATCGAGATAACCTCTACCAGGAGGTTGATAGACGTATGAGAACCAGGAATGCTATAGTTATGGATGGATTTAGGGTTAGGGTTTCATGAGATAAAGAATTGATTTAAATACCCTGAAACATTGAGGTACAGTAATTATTATACTTGTATAGCAAGAAACCGATGGGGCTATATTGACCACCTAACAACAACAGGCCATTGAGATATTTCATTACTAAATTGCAAAAGCCTCGTCCAAAAAAAAAAATTTAAAAAAAAAAAAAAAACGAAAAGATGTATGGATGGTCTGGTTGTCATATAAGATATTACAATATTTAGCACTTTGATATACTATATTTGATGTGAGTGTATGTATGTATCTGTACATTATGTTGATGTTCGTGTCCTTATTCCATCAACTCTGGGCGGTATATCCTTTCAAGGATGAATAAAGTCTGTCTGATTTTATTTTATGTTATTTCGTGTAATCACCTAATCTCATCTTTTTTCTCGTTTCTCTCCTTTCTTCACTACTCACCTCTTCTTCTCTCTTGTCTTCTTTTATCACCTTTTTTCTTCTCTCTTCTTTCCTCTTTTCATTTCTTTTTTTTTTTTTTTCACTTCTCTTCTGCTTTCTCTTGTGTTCTCTTGTCTATTCTCTATCATCTTCTCTCTAAGTGGTTCCTTTCTTCTCATATGATGATGACCTGGAAGTCAGTTTCTGAACAAGCATCTGTGTGGAATTCTATCAAGTTCTGAACGAAACACCAATACAACCCTCCTTGCTCTTTGAAATTGCGACGCTGTAATACTTGTATGTGAGAACAAAAGCCGACAGCCTTGTTTGCCTGCTGTTTTAGTCCCCAAGGCATGAAGTTCGATCGGGCATCAAAGAGATTAAGTTAGTCTAAAATTACATAATTATATTTAATCCAGGAGTATGGAGAGCTTAGAAAAGGTTCCTTTGTTTGGCCGCCTGGAGCTATAATAGGAAAGTGAATAGAACAGGAGATGGCGTGATTAGATAGATAAGCCAAGAAAGATGAGATCAATTTATGGGTTCAGTGGCATCATTGAGATGTACTTTGACCTTTCAGTGTCTGGCTAACGTATGACAAGAATTAGTCACACTCATTAAAAACTGGCTAAATCATGTTAACGGAACAAAACAATTTCATTTCACGATAATATGATGTCATAGACACGTTTTACTTCAAGTGGTGTAAGCTTGTATTCAAAGTCAATGACAGAAACAAGGCTTCAAGAGCAAATATAGTTTATAATAATAATAATAATAATAATAATAATAATAAAGTATTCACCAATGATCTTAACTCTGTTTGACTCCCAAAAGTATTTAAGTAATTATGGTACCAGGGTGACAATATCTAGAGGGAAATCTAGCCACAAGATTCAGTAATTAATTTATGTCTAACAGTATACCGCCGCATGGGACAAAAGGGCGGCTATGTCCAAGGAGACTTAAGAACTCAGCATCCAGCTCATCATGAGCTCTCTCAGCCCCTGAGACGCTAAGGGTCTCTATGATAAGACAATAATAACAAAATCAGTAGGAAGTGGAATCATCTTCCTCTCAGCCCTACCCCCCCTTCCCACTTCCAATCATCATTACGTGGCCCGACTAGCCTAATGAACCAATTCAGCATGAGCTTACTTAGCACGAGATCTCGCGGCTCTTTTCGTGGAACAATAACTATAATAAGAACGTCTTGGAATCTTCCTTGCCCACAACTCGGTCTGGAATCGTCAGGGCGCCTCTTGACAGGCCGTGCACTAGTTTTCGTCATCCGTGGCGATAATGGACTAGAGCGATTTTCCCGCCAACTGTCGGCTGGATGTTGTCGGCCCAGATTTCCTTCTGTCTGTCTCTACTTGGCTTAGCACTTGGATTATCGGAACAGATATGGGCGGCAACGCCTCCATTTTGTTGTTGCTGTTGTTGTTGTTGTTGTTGTTATTTTTGTTGTATACGACGGCTCTCTAGTCCGGAAACTAACTGTGGACAAGGCGAAAAAAATCAGGTTTTTCGGCCAACAGAAAGCTGAAGAACAGTGGTTCTCTTGACAGTTCTGAGAGAAATGTTACTTTGATATTGGTGACAGTCTGAAGATTTTATATGAAACGTCTTATATAAGAATATTAATTTCAAACTTAGAATCCTCATTTGTGGATAAAGACTTGAACCGATTTGTTTTACACTGAATGAATCTGCCACTGTTTGTTTGTTTATTTGTCTATTAAGTTTGTTTGCACGTTGTGCTTGTTTAGTTTGACAGAGAACAAAAAAGAGGCCAAACCTTCCTTACTACAATCGCCTACTAAAACTCTTTTTTTTTTAGAGTCATTTTCTTTTTGTTTCAGATAGAGGAAAGGTTGGGGTGGGGGGTGGGGACACTATATTGTTATTGTTGTCTTTTGATGGGGGGTGGGGACACTGTATTGTTATTGTTGTCTTTTGATATTTGTGGTAGTGATAGTTGCTGCATGTGTATATTATGTGTGTCTGAGAGAGATGTGAGTGTGTGTACGTATGTGTACTCGTCACTGCCATCACAGCTGCCAAACTAATAATGGTACTGTGCACGGAAAACCTACTTAGACCTAGATGATGACATCCCATATCAAATAACGACACCTATATCGAAGGAATTTGTAACTATCATAGTGTCTCATCGTCTGGGATTTCCGCGCCTACGCAGTCCTTTTCTTGTCTTTTTATTTTTTTTTAAAATTTTTCTGGAAGCACATACGTACAGCACATAGGCTCTTAGTATAACCGAATTGAAAGGCGTGAATGGTATTTCTAAAGATGTTTTATATTTATGACAACATAATACATGCCTCCCATATCAAAACCGAGTTTAGCCCCAATGAAAGCCTGAATAAGATATCAAAAGACGTTTTATATTTACGAGAACAAGGATCGGCCTTTAGCTTATCAAGTTGAAAGCCGGTTTTAATTTCTTGATACAGGTAAACCGATGTATCGAAAACGTAAATATGTCATATCAAAACTAGATGCCCGTTTTTATATTCTAGGTTAAGGAGAATTGTTTTGTTCAGCATATCACAAAGAGAAATTCCTTTCCTACGAAGAGACATTTTCGATTCAGAAAAGGCATGTTCATATATGACTAACACGACAAATGCCTGCCGTGTCAGTAACCTGCTATATGCTTGCACTTTTTGCAGTTTTGATTCAAAGAGAATGAAAAAGAAAAAAAGCTTTCTCTTTCAGCAAAGACGAGCTAAAGGCCTGCTCTAAATGAAACCATCTTTCTTTCTTCAGTAAGAGCTCATTCTCACGCCACGCTGGCAAAGGGTCGAGGTCACGCTGGTCGTTTTCTATAGGTCTTAGATATTACCAGATATATTTGGCAAACTATCAAAAGCTGAAAACTGCGAGACTCTGTCTTTGTGAATAGAAAGAAAATTATTTTATAGCCTGAGCATTCTACGGATTTCAGTAGAGTTTTTGCGTGCACTCGACCCTTGAAATTATGATCAGCCATGCATTTCTGGTTATAAAAGGTCCTTTTGTGAAAGAGAATGCACGAGAAAAAGGAGAGAGATGGATGGATGGATATTTAAATAAGCTTAGATATAGAGAGACAGACAGGCAGCCAGCCAGACAGCCAGACAAACAAACAGATACGTAGAACGGATAGACGGCGGAGAGATCATGAATGGCTGAATGGATAGGTGGATGGATGGATAGTGGGATGGATGGATAAATTAATGGTTGGATGGATGGATGGATGCATGCATGGATGGATGGGTCGATGCATGGATTGATGGATGGATGAAGTGAGGAAGAGAGAGAAACAAACAGAGAAGTAGTGGAATAGTAGAAAGAGAGAAATACAGCTTTTTTTTTTTTTTCGCCACGCTGTGCACGCGATCGCACATGTCTTGACTGTAAAATTTGTGCCATTTAAATTTAGTGGGCGCTGGTATCAAAATCACCGCTGGTGCGCATCCCAGTGGTGCGTAGGTGTTGCGATACCATCTCAAGCATAGCATAAGAAGCCCAGTGCTAATGCACCCAGATCTAATCTGCCAAGAAATTACCGTAATAATTGGAGAATTACAAGGGGAACAAGGAAGGACAAGGGACTTGCTGTATTTTCTAACAGATGGACGACATGTAGACTGTCCATCTGTCATCCATTAATCTATCCAGCCATCCATCAATCCGCCGTGCGTCCATCCAAAGGTCCGCCCGTCCCTCTCTCCACCCTCGATCCATCCGTTCGTTCGCCCATCCATCCATTTATCCATCCTTCCATCCATGTATCCATCCCTCCATCATCCATCCATCCATCCTTCCATCCATCCATCCACCCACCTATCCATCCATCCATTTAACCGTCCGTCCGTCCATCTATCCTTCTGTCTATACAGTACAGTACAGTATTAGGCCCTCATACTTAAGTACTTACATATCAAGTACAGTGAGTGAGTAATATATCATGATCGACATTTGCACTGCCTGATCCGTCTCTTCCTTAGCGTCGCATTGATCTAGTCTCATGATATCTGAGTCAGGCGTTGATTAACCGGTCATCAGATTTCGCCTCTATTTTTGTATGGGTATTGTCTTTGGTTTGCAGGTTTACGTGTCGTGGGTGCGCGGGTATGTATGTGTACATTATAATGCCATATTAAACATGTCTGTGAACTTTGATGAAAAGGTTTTGCCTTGAAAACTTCTGCTTTGAGAGACTCTGGATTCGGTCTTTCGAAATCTCTTTTAAGCTTCTGATCCCTAATGACTGGCATACAGGTGGGAAATAAAATTGATGTGTCGTACAATAGCCGATACAACAATGAACAAGACGTTGGATTATGATGTTAATATTATACCATTTAACACTTTGCATGCCAAGACGCAATACCAAAAGTTTCTGAAATTCCTAACAGTGCATCAAGTGATGAAAATATCTGTTTCAGGGACTCCCATGTTTGTATCTTTTGAGGTAAATTATTAGAAAATCGTCCCCAACTCTGTTTTTGTACCAAAAATTTACAGACACCATGAGCAGTCATCAGATGTGTCCTTATGTCTTGGCAGCTAAAGTATTAACCCTTGTACCTGTCGACCAATCACGACAGCCGATTACATTTACTTAAAAAGAAGTTTTGCAGATATAGGCTTAAATTGCTCAGATCTCGGCCAGGATTGTCACGGTAGTCTCAGGATAAGGCGGGTATCACATAGTGAAACAAATTCTCTTAGTTTGTCAGAGTAACAATGAAGTATTATAATTGGTAGGACCTTTCACATTTGCGACGGCTATGCTTTACTAGATTGGAGGAAAAACGTAGCTCAAAAAAATCATTTTCTCAAGCTCAGTCAAGCTCTTCGTCCGCCCGTCCGTCCACCCGCCATCCATCCATCCATCCATCCATCCATCGATCCATCCATCCATCCATCCATCCATCCATCCATCCATCCATCCATC
>JBCAUA010105330.1:0-10153 GCA_038406235.1 Peronia verruculata
ATAGATAGATAGATAGATAGATAGATAGATAGATAGATAGATAGATAGATAGATAGATAGATAGATAGATAGAAGCGTCCTAATTATTACACAGCATAAAACGTACTCCAATAATAACTTCATTAATAACCCGGCTCTTTTCTCATATTTACTGTTTGTCCTATCGCTGCCACCTCATCCTATGTTTTGTGTCCCCTCAAGGATATTAAGAGTTCAAAAGCTGTAATGGAGAGAGATTGTTAAGCCCTACCTTAATGTCTGTGGTATCACCCTTTTGTTCTGCTTTTAATTGTGCACAAAAATTGATTCGTCTGGTGGTTTACTGATCCCAGAGATCGATGCCACCTAATGGATTGCTGCAATCATTAACCTGTGTTTCCTCTACGGCTGTTTCTCTGTTTGCATGTTTGTCTTTGTCTATCTGTCTGCCTGTCTAGTTTCTCTCTCTCTGTCTGTCTGTCTGTCTCTCTCTCTCTTTCCCTCTTCCACACACGCTTTCTCTCTCTCTCTCTCCCCCCCCCCCTCTCTCTGTCTCTCACACACACACACAGACACACACAAACACATTATTTATGTGTTTTCGTTCTTTGTCCGTCTTTTTATAGTTCTCTGCCTTTTTTTTTTCAAATTGTCTATTTGTTGTGTATCTGTTTGTGGGTGAGTCCCTCTGACCTCCCAATAAAGAATCAGCTCTCTGGTTAGTTCTGTTATAATACCAGACTCGTCAAGACTAATGAAAGATGCTGAATGATGTCTTCTGACCATAATATTTTTTTTTTTTTTTTACGACAACAGTTCATGTTTAGACTAGATAAAGAGATCTGTTATGGCAGAATGCAACTGTTACTTAGAAACGAAAATAATAACAAAGGTTAAGTAAAACACATAAGGGCTGAGGTTCTAGTGCCCTTTCAGAAAACGATACGAGGAAATAGAACTGATAACGCAGGTCCGGATTTATACATTTTTATTTATTAATTTATTTGTATTATTATTATTTTTTAAAAGACAAAATTCGCACTTAGCGCAAATGCTAAAAACATGTAGATTATTTTGCCTTACAGCTACTTTAATTTGCTATGATGATGAAGAACTTCTGGAAAATGTCCAGGCTCTTACAATATCTATAGCCTGAGAACGAACGATGTCTGAGGCAGTCAGCCTTGTCATCTTTATTATATGGAGACCGAATACACGATCTTCTTCTACGGCCTGTTTGTTCTTTAGAACACTTGTTTAAACAACTTTGAGGTTTTGGTTTGTTTCTTCGTTGTTGTTGTTGTTATTGGAAGGCTGTTTATCCATCCCGTCTAGCTGGAAGTAAGTATGATTGAAGAAAATCTTAATGTCATCTACTGGTCTTTTTCAAAGAAATTTCAGATGTACATTTTAAGCTTTTTACGAGCCTCATAGCCATTTAACTTTATCTGAGCATAATGGGAGCTGCAGTATGTGGTACAGACCTCAGCCTTATATGGAACTGCTTAGATTTGGGCAAAGATCACTCATTAGTCTCATTGTCCATCCCTGTCTCTTGCTCAACTTTTCCTGTCTCCTGTCGTAGCCAAGGTAGCCCGATCCTTTATCTTTCGCATTATTGGCCCAAGGCCCAAATTATCTGAGGTGTTGTGTTCAAAACTGTTTTTAAACCGTGGAGTTTCGATGAAACTGGAGATACGGTCATTTGAAACAAAACTCCCCTACAATTTGCAATGTCTGTGCTGTTTTACGTAAATCAAAATGAAGATTCTGCAGCTAACTCGATTTTGTGGAACAACCGCTGGGAGGCGTCCAGGAGAAATCGATTTTTCAGATGGCCAAACCAAGCGAAAGAGAGAAAAGGGGGGCAAAGAAGGAAGCAGGTTTCCAAATTAAGAGCACTGAATGGAATGCTTGTAAAGAAAGAGATATAAAATCCTCATGAAAGTCTCCACGCAAGCTGAGAGGATGGGAGGTTTACAGCAAGTTAAAGCAGGAGAAAAACGTATAGCCCGGTAGAGCGGGATCAAGTCATTTCTTCGAAGGAGCGATAAAGATTGAACTGTGGTCTCCAAGTACTCGGATAGGGTTGTGACTCAGTATCTGTGACGTCATTATACAAGCTGCCCTTTCTGGGAAGTTGATGTCACACGAGGATGCCAACGAGGCACCGAAGAAGAGAGTGACCTCATCAATCTGCAGAAGACCCCTTTGCACCGAGCAGCTCTAAGTTCAGAACAGGCTGACAAGCTGACAGACGGTTGGACAGAGAAAGCACAGACGACAACAGACAGAATTATTTTTGTTTTATTTTGTTTTATATTTAAATCTGATCAGTGGGTCTGAAACGAAGCAGACAAGCAGTGTGATATTGAGAGATTACTTCTGCTCGGCTCCATCTTTTTATCAAAATGTCGCTCCAGAGGAAGCCCAGCGGATCGTCGTCTTTCCCTCAAAACACGGTGTTAGATTATACATGGACAAAATATTTCTATAATATCTTGGCTGGTTTTGCAACAACGAAAACTATGGCTATTTTAATGAAAAATTTGAGCATCAGGGATTTTTTAACATAGATAACGCCGACTATGTGCATGAAAAATCCACTTCTTTTAGCAGGGTTCTTTGTAGAATCAATGTCTAACTAAAACAGAGTTTGAATGTTAGCTAGAATTGGATCTCAAATAAATGGATAATGTGAATTCTGATTTCACATCGAAATGGTTAATACCTTTCCAACTAAAATGCCACGCTGTATAGAGACGACAATATTACGAGACTAAATCTAGTGTGCAAAACTTGACTTGCAATTATACTACAAACCTTTAATAAACTTATTTGTAGTTATACATGGGGTGTTCAATAAACTGTCACAAGACCTTACTCACTACTTATTCTTATCAAGACTTAACAAACTGTAAAAAAAGGCTTGACATACCCCTAATCTTCGAACTTTCAGTAGAAGTTAGATACTTAGTCTTGACTAAGAAGTCTCTCTCGAGTCATCGTAGAACGTGAAAAGACTTCAATTACAGCCATCTCTCATAAGTTCAGCAAATTTTAAAATTAACATCTAAACTTTGGGCCTCCAACGGATTAGTTGAAGACTTGGCTTACAAATATACTCCAAGCAGTCCATACTTTGTGAAAAAAGACTCGAATTACGATTCTCACTCCAAAGGTTCAGTAAACTAAAAAGAGATATGACTTATGAGTCCCCTGTAGCAAAAGGATGTTGTGTGCTTGAGATCGGGATCAACCTAAGATAGGATTATTCATAACCGGCACCCCCGAGAGAGAGAGAGAGAGAGAGAGTCGGTGGAAGCCCAGATAACGACAGAGACGAAATTCATTATTGATTTTTTTTTTCTTTTAGCCGATTTGTGTTTGGATGATTCGGTCTTATCGTTGTGAAACATCAATGGTGCCTGAGGATTCCCTGTGCCTTTACAGAATGTGATATGGCTACACCTCAGAGCAGAATATGACTGACCCATAATAGCACAAAGTCGCCTATGAGAGAATTTGAGTGACTGATGGTCGTACAGTCCCCTCTGAGAGAGCTTTGCTGGCCTAGTTGACATATCATATTATTGGAGGTCCCAAAATATAATTTATTCATCATAGTGTCATTATGGAATCAAAATGCCCATCTATGTCTGTCTGTCTGTCTGTCTGTCTGTCAATCTGTCTCTCTGTCTATCTATTTATCCATCTGTCTATCTAATGCATTATCAACCTCTCTGTTTATCTATCCATTCCTCTAAACTAGTTTCATTTTATCCATATCTTGTCCAACTAGTTGATTGCATATCTTAGGGCTGTCTGACAGCGTCCGGACAAGGACATCACTCAGTTTGCCAAGTCTGTGATAGAACAGATCAGTCAACATCTCCCTGTCATAATCCTTGCCATAAACAGCTACAGGCGCCGTAAGCTCCGGAAGCCAGGAGAAAAGAAAGCAGAGGCGTAAGAGATCTAGTTCTTGGCCTGGTTATTTCCCGGGTTAAGTCGACGAACAAACACCCGAATTTTTATAATGATCCTTCAGACAAATTTAGACAGTAAATTTCATATTTGGTTATGAAAGCAATATCTTTCTCGGGCGAAATAAGGGAGAGTTCTCCAGTCCTTCTTTATATATCCAGACTGATGGATGCTCGAAGACATAAATGGAATCGGTGTAGGGTATCCGCTTACAAGAGTTTATATATCTTCATCCCTCAGGCTCTTTCTCTTACATGCACTCATGCATCATTAGCGTGAGCACGTGAAGCATTTGACTTGAATTCTGTGCGCTTTGTGTGAACGAGAGCTGAGAAAGATACTGAGCACACTTGTAAAAATGGAAGCTTTATGCCATTACACAGTTTATATACAGTGCACATATGTAACTTTGTGCAGGGCACTAATATTTGAATCTGTCCTAAAGGTGTATGCTATGTGGAAATTAATGGGGCGATGATAAATTAAGACTCCCTTAGGTCGCAATTGACCATGGATAATGCATCCTTGAAGCCCAGAGGAATGAGCATTTTCTTTTATCGCTGTAGAGGCCAATGCAGGAGAAACATGTCTGGTCACGGAAATTGCAGCTGATTTTTTTTTTTTTTCTCCTATCGTCAAATTCTTAAATTCTAAAGACATTGCCCAATTTCACTCCCACTGTGACAGTTGATTTCCAGGATGAGTTGTCTACTAATTTAACCCCTTGTCTGTACTTCGATGTCGACACACCACGGTTAATAATTAATCTGCTACGATTTGTCGTGAATCTCTTACTCCTTAGAATGGTTCGATGACCGATTTTCACATAATAATTACCCTTTCCCATAGATTGGCAAACACGATTTTTGCAGTACTTTTGTTGAATATAGACACTAAATCCAACTTAATACATGCCCGGTGGCGCCTCTGCCTGGCTTTCTCTAGGAACATCTCATCTACTGTCATCTTTTTCTGCCACTCTCTCCCTCTTAAACTTATTTGACCAGTTCCTTCTACAAAGTCTTATTCTATATTGTTTCCCATCTTGAAATCTGAGAATTATGCTATAACAACAACTGATGAGAGTTTGAGATTTTTTACTGTTTGATCTCGGTGATTTTCGAGCAGCAGTGTACAAAAACCTTGTTATCTCCATTGACAGAGGAAGATAATGAATATGCCAGCAAGCGGTGGGGTTGTTAGTGCGTCAGTCACCAAGGTCGGACTAATGGAGTTCTAACCTTCTGGAGGTATGTGAAGCCGTATAAGGTCGTTGACGCACCGACATTTGACATGCATAGTTAACAAGCAAGAGGAGATGGAGAGCGGGAAGGAGAGAGGGAGAGAGACTGAGAAAGAGAGGGGGGGGGGGGTATGTGCTGTTGTTATATCAACTTTTCCTTGTCGTGGGTCAGAAATGCCATATATATAAATGAGTTTCTTTTACTGTCTTCACCAGTTTTCAAACTTACCCACAATACTCAACTTCCACTGCATCAATCATCTTTACACCGTTTGTTCACTATGGCGTGAAAGAATAACTTTAAACCTATAACAGCGAACATGTGAGTACCAGTCTATCGGGTAGCTTATCCACGAAAACCGAAGTTTCGATGTTCTGGGTGATCTCTTCCTACCACCTGCTTTGCCTGACAATTCAGCATCGTTTCTATAGCTCAGCATGAAATGTATGGCCATTTCCATTTCTGTTCCATTAGCTCTGAACGTTGACAGCTCCCATAGCTAGACAGATTCATGGTTTTGATCCTCCATCCCAGTGGTAGAGCTCAGCTCCTGTTTTCTCGTTCTATCTGGGCCCAGGCGACATATCTGCTCTGGAAATGGGTCATTCGCAGATGATAGATGTCTGCGGATTTTTCGTGTTGGGAATCATGTGGAATGTCAGGCGCCGCATAATTTCTGCTGGGAAAAACTCCAGACGATGGAAATTATATATATATATATTTTGTCTCTGTTGTTATTATTATCATTGTTATTTCCTTTTGGAATTGAGGTCTGCGAGAGATATATCATTTACTATATATGCCATTCATGTATTGCAAAATACCGCAAGAGAAATGTACGTAAGAGACCAATTTGGTTACCCATATTTTTTGCTGACTCAGTGTGCGTAATCGGGAGTGATCTGACAATCAAGTATGATGATATCTAAAATTATTTCTTTTGACCTAACGCTGCACATCGTATGAACCAGACAGGGAAAATTAGTTCTGTCTGTAACATATTACAGCTGGATAAAGGGATAAATAGATGGATACAGTTTGCTAAAGAAACTTGTGAGAAGCAGAGATCAATACCTCTCTGGCTTATGACGCATTCAGATAGATTTATTAATCAATCAATCAATCAATCAATCAATCAATCAATCAATCAATCTATCTATCTATCTATCTATCTATCTATCTATCTATCTATCTATCTATCTACTTTTCTGTCCATCGTCTGTCTATCTATTTTTTGACTGTCCGTTTATTTGTTTGTTTGTCTGTTTTAATTCTTTTTTTTTCTTGTTATATCTACATCCCCTTTCTTATCCGTTGGACATATTCTGAGTCACATAGTTATCATTCACTCAGCTTTTTTCTGCAATATATTTTAAGCCTTGGATATCCAGACCATCTCCCAATACAAGACAAGGAACACTGTGCTTACCTAGGACAGAGGGTCTTGATTCTTCATAACTGTAGCATGGGAATGTTTGTAGTGGATTGATCGAATATTCGTCTACATTAAATGTCTCTGCCTCAAGATGACGTTCTAGCTAACCAATATGGTCTCAAATGTTGAACCTTTTGAAGACAATTCCAACCTTGTAACCTATGGGTCGCTCTCGGCTGGTCAGATATTAGTTTCGTCTAATCAAATAATAATAACAATAACTCAACTTTTCTCTTACATGGTCTTATTAAGTTATTACTAAGATGATCGTAACGGTGCCAGTTTGCAAAGCCAGTTCTACTCCTTAATTTTTAATTAATTTATTTTTTGTTTATTTGTTTATTTTTTAACACTTTTAATTTTATTATTATTATTATTATTAATGTTATTTCGTGAGGTTTACCATTTCATTGTTTTGCGTCATTGAAAATCGATAGCGCAGAATTTTACAACTTGGCCAACTAATTATCGTACATTTGAAATTGTTGTTTTTAATGTTAAGTAACAATGCACGTTATGTATAAGTATATCACATTATCATAATCATATCATATCATGCACATTCATGTAATATTTAGGTTTTCATATAGAACAATGTACTTAAATAATTGATCTTAGTGCGAGTAAAGCGAAACAATCATCAAAAAAGAAATGAAAAGAAAGAAAATTCTGATTTATAGAAATGCAGAATCGAATAATTGATAAAGCTTCGGAGGACTGGAAGCATGTTTTAGTCAGAAAAAAAAAAGGAAAGAAAAGTATGGATAAACGCATTTGCCAAATGTTTTGCACCTGTGAGTCAGAAACTCCTTATTAAATTAAAGGCAAAAGGGGTGTACGTGGAGGGGAAGCACAGAGTTCGGACTGAGCTGAATATGCAAACAAATTATTCAGCTGGAGATTTTTATTACTTAAGATAAGGCTCTCCTGCCTCACCGATCCTCTAACCTTGGTCACTATTGAGGAAACTTGTCTTGACAATCTCTCCATTTCTGCTCATCGCTGCTCTGGACTAGGGGTCGTGGCAAAGCTGACCCCTGTCTACTCTTCGATAGGATGAGGCACTTGCTGTACTAGTGTCTGAGGTTAGGTTTAATTTCAGCACAACTGTTTTTGTGAAAGCTCCTTCATGAAATATGATGATACGATACTTCATAAAGATTTGCTACCTGGAATCAGGAAGGGCTGTTCGTTTCTTTGTTTGTGTTGGGGTTTAACGACTCATCAGCACGATTACGACTATATTGGGCCAAACACGGTAAGATACATGTGCACGTCAAGAAGAAGAGAAGAAAGAAAGCGGGACAGAAGACAGGAGCAAGAAGAGAGAGAGAGAGAAGAGATAACAAGGGCGGGGAAACGAAACCACAGTCTGTTTCAAGCCACCGATAGCACCAAGGACATCTGTACCGCTGGCTGACTAACATAGCAGATTAGAATCTATGTAACTTCATCGATTTTTCGGTCGAAATTGTTGAATGTTTAAAGTAATCAGACTAAAAAGGCAGACTGTGGGTGTATTTTGATTCATTGACAAGAGTCTATCCTAATGTGCTTTGCTGATAAATTCACAGACTCTCACTCTTGGTCTATCGATCCTGTTCCAATGGCTGAGTTTATCTGATTTTGTTAGGAGCCCATTCAGTGACAGTATTGGCTCATACTGTATTTCTCTATCACTCTCTTCTGTTGATGTTCTGAACTCAAAGAATTTGAAAATTTGTCAAAGTTTGTGGACAGTGACATAAAGAACGTTTCTGGGCGAAAGCAATTTTTACATTGTCTGATTGGGGATCAGTTGGGATGATATAATTGAGATGGCATTGTTTGTTTGTTTGTTTGTTTGTTTTTCGCCATCTGTAAACAGAATGAGTTCATAATCGCAAAGAAAACAAAGCCCACTACCGAAATGACTGTGAAAAGTAGAAAAGACAAAATTTAAAAGGCGAAAGTGTCAAGTAAAACAGATCAGATATAACTCAAGGTTGTTTTTCAGAATGTGGAGTTTTTCACAGTCAGAACATAACGTACCTGACCTGATCAATTTGGAAATACTTGTAATATAACATAGTACAAATCAACATGATATCTATCTTTCACGTGATTTGTCTGCAAATCTCATCCATTGTTTTGCCATGTTGTATAGAATAATATGTAGCAAATGAAGAGTTTCGGGGCAAAATACGATAAACGCCATTTTTGAAAATTTTGAGTTACACCTCTCAATACTGGGAATGGTGATAGTGCTGTATGGTAAGGACTCTCCTTTTCACCAAAGGCGACTTATCCTTCCCGAAAGTCTTCCAAAAATTCGAGCTTTTAATGATAAATTATTAACTACTGGAGAGCAAATTGTCATTTTTTTTTTTCTCTCTAAACGGCGATTTTTGGATATGTCTCATTTTACTCTGAAACCCTTCAAATGTTTCTTCACATCATTTTATGATAGCTTCCCTCTGACATTTGCAGTGAAGGGCACATTGTTTTATTGATTCCGTCTGGTGCTGAAATTAACTTATCCGTTATGTTTTTGGACGTACCGAACACTAGAATTTCGCCATGATGGGGGAGGTCAAACAAATTCTTGGCAACATATGGAGCAATTTCCGTCAATAAATAGTTCCTGTCCTAAATAGTTGGAAAACGGTAAGATTACAGAGAGAGGATTCTTCATACGTTGGGTGAGTTACGTATTCTAAACTTTGGTCAAATTAGTTAAAATACATGACAAACACTATGTCGAAGTATCTTCCGAAAATGTTCGGGACACAATTTCTGTTCTTTAAAGGCTGAATGGTACAGAAAAGTGAAGGTTCGTTATTTCGGTGTCCGTTCTATATACCTGGATGAGAGAGAGAGAAAATGTTCAATACACCACTCTTTGTTCTTTGGAACGAGGATGACACAAAGAACGACAGATATATTATGTCCATGGTCTTTAGCATCTGTTGATTTAGGTGTTGGTAAAAACGGTAATTCTCAGTAATTTGTGGCTCACTACAGCCCAAGATGCGATGACCTGGGGGTTGAACTGACAAGATGACACCTTCAAGAAAGAGAGGCGTGTCATCGCTGCCTAAATCAGGGCAGATAGTTTACAAGGTGTAAAAGAAAGTATGACGTGGAGGAAGTAATTATCTCCCACTAACCAAAAGACGGCCAGCCGAGGTTGTCAAATGACCGACAGCAAAACAGTCATGATTGCATGGTCTGCCATTTGCCAGACAGAACTTAAAGGCTTGAGGAAAACAGCTCGTTTTTTTTTTTTTTTTACATTTCCTGCAGAAATTCAGTTTGTGTCAGTTTTATAGCCTTATTATTTTATAGACACTTTTCAAAATAAATGTCGGGTTTCTTTCGAAAAACTTTATTTGCAAGACTCAACCGTACTGTCTCATACATGTTTTTTAATTCTATTTTTTTTCCCTATCTTTTTGTTTTATCTATCTATCTATCTATCTATCTATCTATCTATCTATCTATCTATCTATCTATCTATCTATCTATC